>QEQW01000071.1:0-67653 GCA_004016085.1 Claviceps quebecensis
CACAAGAGACGGAGCCTTCACAAGAGACGGAGCCTTCACAAGAGACGGAGCCTTCTTCGTCCTCGACCTCTCTCGTGACCCGTCTTTGGTTCAATCAAACTGTACTTCTCAACACTGCTTCACGTGCTTATTCGGAGACGTGTTACGTAAACGAGATCCGGCCATAATGTGAAGCGACTCAACGAGACCGGCGGAAGGGTGGTGCCCGAAGGCAAGACAGCCTCAGTGAAATCGAGCACAGTAGCTTTGATATCATATACATCACTTCCATGCAGATATTGTACGCGAGTTCATCAACTCTCAGCTGGTATACGCGTTGCGGTCATATCATGATTCATGTGGCGCATGATTCTCATGTTTCTTGGAGTGTCCTCCATAGTGCCGGTGCTTTCTTGTCTTGAACGATCCAGAAGACGCAGTGTTCCGCAACATGTCTTGATCAGCCCCCAGAATTGAGCGCGGCCTTGGTAGTCACAGCCATATGTGCTTGAGAGACAACGAAGCTCTCAAGAAGTCGGCAGAGTTAGAAAGAGACCAAACTGAAAAATGTTCATCTCACCGCTTCCTCAGTGATCCGGGATCCCATGACACTAGGAAAGCTCTGTCGCCTACAAGTCTTTATCGGGAAGCAAAGCAATGTAGTACAGGCTACAGACGAAGCGGAGTATATTGCGTCGATCTGGATACAGCCAATTTATAGCACCGTCGTCCGTAAGTGTATCCTATGTCGCAAACGAGCTTTCAATCGTCGTCATCTTCCGAGCTTTGCAAGCCAGTCGACGAATTCACTTTGTTGGCTTGCCTGAAAATATATTCAAGAGGCCGTGATACTTCGTGCGAGGCTGCAAGCCCAGGGCGGCACGCAGCTGGAGAGGGATTGTCTCGACGGCGCAGCCAGGGTTGGAATTCGTAAGCAGTCAGGAAAGAGCAAGTCGCCCTACGTTGGCCATGCAATTTTTAGCAATGTTCTGTTGTCATGCCATGTTGATGAGCTCACTGAGTAGGGTTTCTTGGAATGCTGTATCCCACCAGCGAAGCGATTTCTCTGTCGCCAAGGACTAACATTTCGACTCTTAGTAGTTAGACCGAGTCTATGTTTGGAAGTCAGCGCGGCAAACACAAGTCAACTGAAGTTCGAGTAACGTTACAAGACATCCTAGAACTGTCAAGGTTCTGGGCTCGACTTATCGCTTTGTGGCTGTTGCTTCAGTCACGAAAGTAGCATCGTGTAGAGATGGTGTCAAATTCTTCCTTTTACGTTTCTCTCGTGGCTCAATATGTCCATCAGGCTCACAATGTTGCGCTGCTTGCTATTACTGATTTCGATCGACACTAGGTACTCGAGTTACTGAAGTTGCCAAAGCGTTGCGCTGAGGTTCACGACAAAGAAAATAATGTCATGATGGTATTGAGACCTTGGCAAATCAGGGCTTGGTGAAGTGGTACACGTCGGTGTCTTCTCCTGCAGTACCGCACGTCATCATCATCAGCAGTCCATCACATCGAACAAACACCGCAAGCCTTCATAAAACTTCTGCGTTTTCGGGCCCTTCAATTGGAGGCGTCGTTCTCTCTCGGCATGCAGACTGTGGTTATCTGTGACAAAACGAAGGCCCGTTGGGATGCAGTCATGCCATGGCGTCCCGATGGGCTTGTCCCGGATCAGGATAAAGCTCTGGTCAAGTATGGCCCATTGTCGGTGCTCTGACTGTTTGCTCAGCGCTTACTCCGCGCATCCAACAGCAGACACCACCATACGCATGTGTGACTCGTACGGTGCGATGCGACCTTGAACCTCGTGTGAGCCTGCGAATTCCAAGAAGCTTCCTCGGCAGCGACAAGAGAGGCAGCGACATGCCAGCAACAACGAAGAACAAGCAAAGCAACAAGGCCTGGTTGGTGGTGCCAGATACATGTACATATCATAAATGCCTGCTGGATGTTGCCGGTGTTAATTCCGAGTTTGCTGCGCTTTGTTCACGAACCGCGCATACCGCTGTATATTCCGTCATGATTCGCCGACCGTGCGTTCTGACCACATGCAGGTGCAGCGTTTGAAGCAGTTGTGGCACCGATCGGCGATAAGGTAGCAACGACGCGACACGACAAAGCGGGGAGCCGCAACCGGGGGGTCGCCTAAGATCATAAGATGGGATGAAGTGGGGTTTTTCTGTCTGTCACCTGTAGGCTGTGCGTCAGCTTTGTATCGAAAGTTCCAAAAATCAGCAACGTACCCGCCAGTGTCCGACAGCCATGCTGCCATGGACTTCTGTATGGATTTCTGTATGCTGCCAGCCTGCCACGCATGCTCTCAGGAGTGTTCAGAGTGGCTACTTGCTTGTGATTGTCAAAGCAAGTCAGAAAATACCTATCCAGGCTTCGAGATTTTTATACCGAGGGAGATACAGAGTACACTTTCTTCGCAGTTCTTTGCCGTCCTCTCTGGATATTTGACTGTTGAGGCTCATACCGACATACCTGTGTACCCCATACGGTGGCACCTTGGATATAATATGCAAGCTGCTCGTCAGCATCTTAGCTTACGTAATCGAATGCGCGATCGAATGCATGTGGGGTGTGACAGCGGAAGTTCGGAACTCTATGTCTAAGTGCCACCGTAGCCTCGGCACTCAGCGTTTAGGTACTTTACAGCCGGCTCATAGCTGGTAGGTACATATGTACTCCGTACCTACACATGTACCACTTGGTGCTTCAGCACGTGTAACTTGCAAGACGTGCTTGACACATTCTGCTAGCGTCAACGGACGGAGTGCTTCCAAGCGGCTATCAAATCCTGCAAAACAGGACCAACTCAAACTATATTCAGCAGGCCCGGCCGCCGGCTCATCCAAATCGAGTCATCGAGCTGTTGTCATTTATTATGATTTGAGCAATCGCCAACGCCAAACGAGCCAACACCGAACCCACCGTCACAAGTTGAAGCAGCCTTCTTCTGCTTCGCCGCTCCTTAACTTCTCTTTGTCTCCATCTCAACATAGAACTCTCTTATTCTTCGCTAATTGATATCGACCGTCGCGCCCGTTGTCTTGCTCTGAGTAGTCCACTGGTTGTCTCCTGTCAACATCGACATCGTCATCAAAGACCAATCGCGCAAAATTGCGCCGTCTGTCGCATTGCCTGCAGCCAAAATGGCGTGGTCCAAGAGCACGCGGATCAAGGTCATGATCGCCATCGACACGGCCTTCTTCCTTCTTGAGCTCATTTGCGGCTTCCTCGCGCATTCCCTGGCTTTGACTGCTGATGCGTTTCACATGGTATGCCAAAACCCAAGGCCTCCCGCGCTTTTGTTTCTGGCCCGATCAGTGCAGCTCGTGGAGTAGGACTTGGCTAATTTTCATCACAGCTCAACGACATCATCTCGCTTGTAATCGGCTTATGGGCCGTTGTGGCAGCTCAGAAAGAGACGACAGACGAGTTTACATTTGGAGTGCGTATACAATGAATGGTACTCTTTCTGACAACGATTTGCTTATTGGCTAACCGTCAGCTTTCGCTCTACCTAGTGGGTTCGTGCTGAAATTCTTGGTGCTTTCTTCAACGCCGTCTTCTTGATCGCACTTTGCGTATCCATCATTCTCGAAGCCCTGACCCGATTTGTCGAACCTCCAGAGATCAATCAGCCCAAGCTCATCCTCATTGTTGGGTGTGCAGGTTTGGCGTCTAATCTGCTTGGTTTCGTTGTTCTCGGCGGTCATGGACACTCTCATGGAGACGAAGAAGACGGGCATGGCCACAGTCATGCTCATCATGACCACGAACATGGACATGCGCACATCCACGGTCATGACCATGAACATGCTATCGACGAAGGCCGAGATTCCGGCGACTTGCGTAGCAGTGTGGCTGATGAGGACGGCGCCGTCGGCGATGTTCTTCCGGAAGCCATTGTCAGACGCGCAAACGAGAGGCTCGAGGCCACAACAGGCCGCAATGACGCCAGTAGTCGAAATCGTGCTTCTGGCCAGTTGAGGGGACGCGCACCGCAGCGTACCAGTAAGAATGGGCACTCCCGTTTCCAAAGCATCGACGACATAAGCATTCACCCGGCTAGTTTCCGTCAGGATATCATCGCGGCTAGTTTGGCTGCATCCTCAGGTGCTGGCTTGGTCGCCGGAAGTGACACAAGTGAAGGCACTGCCACCGGCGATTCAGAGACTCGTGCCAACGAAGAAACTCCCCTCCTTATTCACGGCACTAAGGGCAACAATGGAACGAACGGCGACGACTTTCATGTGCCGCACACTTCTCACAAGCGTTCGCGCCGGGACTCGAGCATTCATGATGGCCACAACCATACCTTGCCACGAAAGGCTGGATCCAAGGCGAGCGGCCACAACCACGCTGACATGGGCATGAATGCCATGATGCTTCATGTTCTTGGCGACGCTCTAGGCAACGTCGGCGTCATTATCACTGCACTTATTATATGGCTCACTGACTGGCCAGGCAAGTTGTACTGTGATCCCGCTGTGTCTCTCTTCATCACAGCCATCATCCTCAAGACTTCTATTCCCCTGACTCGAGCTACGGCGAGAGTTCTTCTCCAAGCGACTCCCGAGAACATAAGCGTCCAAGAAATCCGCCAAGACATTGAGGGTCTTCCAGGAGTAGTCAGCTGTCATCACATTCACGTTTGGCAATTATCCGACACCAAGGTCGTCGCCAGCATGCATCTGCAAGTTGCCTTCCCAATCAACGAGCACAGTGGCGAGAAGTACATGCAGTTGGCCAAGAGAGCCCGAAAGTGTCTTCATGGATACGGCATTCATAGCGCTACCATTCAGCCGGAGTTTTGTCTTGACGAGCAACACAGACACGTTGGGGATGCTGCGGCTCTGCGGATCGATGGTGGTCTGGACGGCGCTAGTGATAACGGCTGTCTTTTGGAGTGCATCGACGATTGTCAAGAGCAAGGTTGTTGCCCTGGTGCCGAAACGCTCTCTCAGGCGGCCCCGTCGACTCGTCGAGGAAGCGATTCGACCCAGGGTGGCGCCCGCCATTAGCAAGTCTTTTGAAAAAGGAGTCGATCGAGCGGTACGTACAACTAACAAAAAGCGAACACTTCAGACACTTCAGTGTCCATGTAATTTTTCTCAAACTTATATACATTTATAAGCACATGACAGGAATATTGTGGCAAAGAAGAAAAGAGCTAAGCTCCCTACAGACTGAGGGGCATCAGGTTCTTTCTTCTCTCTCTCTCTCTTCTTTTTTAACTTGGAAGCGAGGAAATCACGATTTTCTGCTTCAAAGCGGCCAAGATTGTCTTCATGAGCACTAATATTGGCATACTTACGTTCTCTCATCACCGGAGTCACTTTTCTTTTTTCATCATTCATGTATCTATGTGGGTGATTCTTTTACTGTCTTTCTTTTCTTCTTATTTGTCTTTTGTTCATATTAAGCGGCGTTTTGGTGGGTCGAACGCAAGTAAATATTAGGGTCTGGCATTCTTCATAAGGGGTGGCGCTTGATAATGTTGAACCAAATGATGATGTTGAACCAAAGCAGCATGGACGCGAAGTCTGGAGACTGGTCTGCTTTCTTCCAAGGAAAGGGAAAGAAGAATGACTATAAGCTATATTGGTAGATGGCGGTGAATTTCTAAAACGTTCAGTGAAGACGATGCATGTCGTGGTGACACGGCATTGCCGTTTGACGTTCGATGGTTCTTTGTTATGTCGTGTCATGATGTTGACGTTGTGTCAACACCCGAATGAGTCGGCTACCTACTGTACTGTTGTTTGTTCACTTGTTGTCTTGAGGCATTTGATTATAGTACGATATAACGACCGATGTGTTCAACAAGCAATCTGTCTCCGTGGCTTAGTTGGTTAAAGCGTCGGTCTCATAGTGATATGATTCAGCCTCAGGTTGGAGTCATCCGAAGGTCGTGAGTTCGACTCTCACCGGGGACATTATTTTTTCATAGTTCCTTCTTTTTTTGAGCGGCTTTGCACGAGCGGGGCACTGGCAC
The DNA here is from genome assembly GCA_004016085.1 of Claviceps quebecensis. NCBI lineage: Eukaryota > Fungi > Ascomycota > Sordariomycetes > Hypocreales > Clavicipitaceae > Claviceps > Claviceps quebecensis. Next base: position 5,999 of record QEQW01000071.1, read on the forward strand.
CTGGGGCCAGAAATGTAAAGGCAAGCTGCCTACCTAGGTATTCATCGAGAAGGACACACGCCGTACATTTACAGAGTATCTATCTTTTATTGACGTGTACATCGTAGGTAGGTAGTATGATGCAGGATATCATTACGGAACGGAGTACGGATTATGTGAAGGGTGGAAGCATCGAGGCCAGCCTCTCACTAATGCAAGTCCTGCATCAAGCCTGCATGTCTATAATTTAATGCAAGGCCTCGTGAGAACATCACATCGCATGCATTGAATGCTCCGGTATAGCATGTACTAGCTTTTTCTGCCCTGCGTGTATGGGCTGATATGTGTGTTCGACAGGAGCAAGACTCCCTGTACACTACTCTGTGCTCCGCGCCCAGACGTACCTATCAGGCAGGAGCTTAGCTCTTTCTGGGGGCAAAGTAGCTGATCAAGTTGGTGATGAGGGATATATGAACCGTCTTTTGGTGCTACTATTTCATTCTCGTGTCTTTCGGACTTGATTCGCTCAGTTACGGTCCATTGCCTCTCGTTATCACCCGACATGCGGCATACAGGCCTGTGGGCTGCGTACATGCATAATGCATGTACGGAGTTGAGATCGCACCTGACATTCATAAGAAGCCATTTCAAATGTCATTTCAATTCCAGATAGCCCAAAAATCAATAAGAAAGCAGAAAGTAAAAGGACAAAAAAAGCAGACAACCAAAACCCTCCAAGGCATATGGGTGATGCGATGGTCTGAAATCATACAGCCCACAAACAATACCACCGTCCAGAACCAGTCCACAGTGGCCAAGAAGGATCTTTCCATAAACGCCCAATGTGTGTGTGTGTGTGTGCGAGCCTTTTAATTCTTCCCTTCCCAAGTAAAAGGCCAGGCAATAGCAAAGAAGCACGTTTCTCCACGCAAAGTTGCATCACATCGTCTCAGAAGCCGTTCTCTTTCCGTCTTGATCCCGAATCTTTTTTTGCCCCGTGAAACAGGGATAACGGATCCTGGATGGCCCAGAATCCGTCTAGAAGCCACGTCCACGGCCTCGCGAGAATCCGCCAGAGCCACCGCGACCACCACCGCGACCACCACCGAATCCTCCACGGCCACCACCACCTCGGGGAGCACCACGACCGCCACGGGCACCTCCGGCTCGCTTGGGCTTCTTCTCACCAGGAACCTTGGGTTTGGGGATGAACTTTTCCAGTGGCAGGAGCTTGTCGCCGCCAATGTAGACTTTGTCGCCAGACTTGAAGCTCGTCGCGACGATGCCCTCCTGCGGCTTGATGGTAAAGTAGACTTCGTTGATAGGGCCTAGCACTTCGTCGACCTTGCCGATGGGCGTCTTGTTCTCGAGAAAGATGGGCGCGTTGAAGTAGGGGATCTTGACGTTGGAGGAGCGGCAGAACATTTCGCCTTCGACAGCGTGTTGGACGGTGCCCATTTCCTGGACTTCGGCGGGGGGTCCAGCAGGGGCGAAGCTACCACCTCGACCACCTAATACGATTCAAAGGAACAAAAGTGTCAGCGTGATGATTCCGAATGTGCCTTTCTGATGTTCCTGCTCTTTTTGAATCTCCGTCTTCGCGACAAGTGCGGGATGCAGTAATGTGAAGAGCAAGAGGTTTCACCAACCTCTGAAGCCGCCACCACCTCGACCTCCAAAGCCGCCGCCACCACGGCCGCCTCTGAATGACATGATGCGTGTATGATTTTTGCTGGAAGTTCTCCAGTGGGTGTGAGGCTGGGTCGTTGTGGTGCGATCGGTATGGGCAAATAACTATCGTCTCGATTATTTTTTTTTGGCCCTTGCAGTGAAGAATTGAAGAAAGATGGAATTTGTGTTTTTCCGCACACAGCTGATGGGAACGTTAATTGGCTGGCTGCAGGCTCTTTTGGTCAATGAAGTGGGTCAGCCAAGCTCAGCCAAGTCAGTGCGTGTTGATGACCTACCCTATCGCTTTTTAGCACTCTTATGGAACAATGCCCATGGCGCGGGTCGATGGCTGGAAATAAAGTTTAGGTTCCTTTTCTTACGCCACTGACAGGAAAGTTTCTTCCTCTTTAGTTAAAAAGACTTTCTTGCTGCTGGTCTGATGAGAGTGTAACAACATTCAAGCTGCAATGATGTTGCCTCGTGATCTTACCAAGAACTACCTACATACCTACGTGTACTCCTCATACCTGCCTACGCTGAAGTCTAGACGCAACCAAGCGACAGGACTATGTACAAGCTACCCAGGACTCGTGCATAGCCACGATGAATAGAACAGTCCTCACGTAGAGAAACGATGGCAACAATCATTTCCTGCGAACCGTGCCGCTTTCCCGATCAAGTCGCTGCCTCCGGACGAGATGACTTGTACCCCGCAGATAACAGCGGGGCAGATCGGAGGCTTAGATGTTGCCATGTTGGTGACAGTCGCTGGCAAGGGCTGCACTACGACTTGTTATGCATCACCTCACAGCTCAACAAATGCCACTCAGCCTCCATCGCTCCACGCCAAATAAGTGTTGAAAAACGTTGCCCGACTTTTCTTTTGAATCTTTCATTCCTTGACACTCGCCATCTTACGGGTACCGACTGATAGCAGACACGCTCGATACTTGCCACGACACGAAATGGCCACCAGAAGGGCTGGAAAGGCAGGCTCCTGGTATGTCGCCTCACCAGACGAGCTGGACACCGAGCTAGAGGGATACCTATCTGAAGTCCCGGAATTCATTCACGGTTCCAAATTGCCCATAGACGGGGCCAGAATTGTGATTGCACCGTAAGTCTTCCGCGTTATGCCATACTTGGGTTCGACGAGGAGAATCTTCCCCTTACCAACCAAGGAAAGCCTTCATGGATGAAAAAAGCAAACTCCTCTACAAAACAAAACAAGTCGGAAAAACTCATTTCCTACAGTCATGCAGGATATTCATTCTCAGGTCCCTGCGCAGCCTGGGCGTACAAGTGCCTGGACCTCAGCCGAGCAACGCGAGTATTCGTCTTGGGCCCCTCCCACACATACTATCTTCAAGGATGTGCCGTGACTACATATGTCAAGCATGCCACTCCATATGGCAACTTACGAGTGGACCTAGAGACGTTGCAGAAACTCAAGGACGCAGGACGGATGAAACACATTCCCGCGTCAAACGATCGGGCAGAGCACTCCTTGGAGATGCATCTCCCGTATCTGTATAAGCGTTGCGAAGAGACATTTGGTGCACCGGACGAGTTTCCCACCATAGTTCCCATTCTCATCGGAGATCTCGACCGCGACGGAGAAAAGAGCGTGGGAAGACTCTTGGCGCCTTACTTGAGAGATGAGCAAAACGCCTTCATCATCAGCTCCGACTTTTGTCATTGGGGAGCAAACTTTCAGTACATGGTCTATTCGCCAGAGAACGACCCCACAAAGCTTATGAATTTGCGAGTATCAGATGCCCCGCCAGTGGGCCTCCCCATTCACGAAACGATTAAAGTACTGGATGAGGCAACCATGGATGCTGTCAAGAGTGGAAGTCACGATGCCTTTGTCGACAACCTAGAGCTGACAAGAAATACGGTCTGTGGTAGACATCCCATCGGTGTGGCCATGGCTGCGCTGGAGATACTTGCCCAGGAGACAAAGGATCCCACGAAAGGACGCTTCAAAATCACACAGTACCAGCGAAGCGATGATGTCATGAAGCCTAGCGAATCCAGTGTTAGCTATGTGTCGGCTTATGCTGTTTTGTAGAGCAATATAACTCGGCCAGCTTCAAGAAGAAGCAAATGCCGAACACTCCGTCACTTTCTTGCCACGCATCCTGCTATCAAGCCGGAGCAGACAATGTTAGATAAGATGACAGGGACAAGTATCCTGAATGCCAGCACCGAAGTTTCTCTTGAATAATCTCGAACAAGGATGTCTGCATATGGCGATGTACATGTGTGGCAACGTGACATGTGTTGCAACCCCAAAATTGTGAAGGGCCATCGGCCAGACTACCTCCGAGACGAACATCTCGTGATGATCAGTGGAATGACGACGATCGATGCCAACAGGTCTTCATGTCGGAATAGCCTCGAGTCCCTCGACCAGAAGTTCATCAAGGCAACGCCGAAACAACTGGACGCCACATCTTGCACATGAAACATGGGCCGGTTAGCGCCAGGGGCCTTGAATAAAGCAGCCAGACGCTGGAGCAGAGGTTGGTTTTTCCGCTTCGCCTGGACAACCTCCGACCAACGTGGTTAGTACGGACCGACTTGTTGGTGGTGCGTGCGCGGCGGTCGCCAGTCGGCGATAGGTACCTCGGGCCTCTGCCCAGGTACTTTGCAGGCACTTGTCTGCACGCTGGATAGCCACCGTAGTTAGTGCTAAAAATAGGTATTGAATAGGTACCTAACCTATCAAGCAGGTGCTTCGCGAGTCCACGCACTCCACACTCGGTGGCTGGGGAGGCCGTGAATGGCCAGGGGGTACAAGGATGCGCTGAGCCCCCTTTTGGCAACGAGCGGCCAGGTACTGAGCACTTCCTTCGATTGCCACCACGGCTACGGACTAAGCCGCGACGCACTCCGTACATTTCGTTCCTTTCATCTGAACAACTGCCACTTCATTCCGGCAATTCGTTCTTCTTCCGCGTCGAGTGTGCATTGTTGCTAACTCACCAGTCAGCAACAACATCAACTCGCGCTTTCATATCCCATATTTTTCCACGTCTCGTGTGGCTCGTTGTGTTCTTAGCCATCAAAGTCGCTTCTGCTTCACGCTCCTATACTGCCAAGAGCCCAGGCGCTCTCCGATTTCCACCATGAGCGTGAGTGTTTCACCCTTTGCCCCCCTTGGTTGGCGTCTCGACGTTGAACAATCCCGCGGGAAAGCTTGTTGTTCTCGGCCGTCTTTGTTTCTCTGCGAGCCACGCGCTTGACGCACAGGAATCGTGGCAGTTATTGTGCTTGCGTCTCCTGCCCATTGTGTACCCTCTTACATCCTCGCTTTCCTTCTGACTACATCTGTTTGACTTCAATACTTGGTGTGTTAAATCTTGGCTTACTGACAATGTCGCAACAGTACGGGTTAGTCGACGTCTATCTCACGAATCGAAAACTACTCTTCCCCCCCGCGCCTTCGATGACCGCGATCGGCTTATGACTCGATCGCGGCTCCAATACAGGGTCAAGACAATGAGTCAAGTGAGGCTAATTTATGGAATATGAACAGATACGGTGGACGACAGAATCCCTACGACCAGCGGGATAATGCCCCTGGCGGCTATGGTAGACAACAACAACAACCGCAGCAGCAATACCAACAACAACAGCAACAAGGCGGCTATTCATCCGGTGGTGGCTATGGCCAGGAAAACGCTTATGGAGGTAAGGATTTCAATCTGGCGACTGTCTCCGTCAAGACATGGCCAAAGCGAATGCTGATCATGACGTACTGGCAGCCCCTGCTGTAGAAATGACCCCTATCGGGCAGAATGCTGGTTACAGTGGCACGCGCAATATTCTGGACGAATGCAGCGGCATTGACAATGGCATCAACGAAGTCGAGCACAACCTCGAAAAGCTCCGTATGCTCCAGCAGCGTTCCCTGGATGACGCCGATAGTTCCGCTGCCAGCAACGTCAACAGACAGCTCGATTCTCTCTCGACAGACACCATGACTCTCTACCGCGGGCTGACGGAGCGAGTTCGTGCCTTAAAAAGCAAACCCGCACAGGAAATTGCTCAGTATCGCGGCCAAGTCGAGCGTATCGATCGTCGTCTAAAAAGTGCGATTCAACAGTATCAGCAAATCGAGTCTCAATTCCGCAAGCGGACCCAGGAGCAGATGAAGCGCCAATACAGAATAGTTCGTCCGGATGCAACAGAGGAGGAAGTCAGGGCCGTCGTGGAAGATACGAATAACAATCAAATGTTCGCTCAGGCTCTCATGCAGAGTGACCGACAGGCAAATGCCCGTGCTGCGCTGAGTGCTGTTCAGGATCGACACGATGCACTGCTCAAGATTGAGCAGCAGATGGTGGAATTATCACAGCTATTTCAAGACATGGACACACTTGTCGTTCAACAGGAAGCTGCTATCATGCAAATCGAGCAGAAGGGCGAGGAGGTTGTCGACAATCTAGATAAGGGCAATGAGGAAATTGGCGTTGCTGTTAACACAGCACGCAAGACGAGAAAGAAGAAGTGGATTTGCCTGGGTATCTGTGGTGAGCACCATATCTTTCCTTCTGTTGGCCGCGTGATGAAGGAAAATGATTTATACTGACGTGACCCTTTTTTAGTGACCATCATTCTCATCGTGGTCATCGTTGTTCTCATTTACGTCTTTGTCATTCGCGGCCAGAACAACAACAATAACGGAGGCAACAAGCCAGCAAAGCGAGAGATCGAAGCCTTGGCCCGCCGTGTCGCGTCTAGCTTCATGAGCGCCGCTGATGGCGCCAACGCACTGGAAGGCCGAGCTCCCATCGACCAGGCTCTCGCCGAACAGATGCATGGCATTGCCAGGTCACGCGTTCACTACCCCCAACTACCGAACAACTAATAACCGGCACATGGATCGAGCACTCGGATTAAAAAAAAACACGAAACAAGCTCCATATTCTTGTTGAAGCTGGCTTGAACTTATAGCCAGGGCCGCAACCGCGCTGAGAACTACATACTTTCCCATCAGCTTAGATTCTATTGGATTCCCCCTTTCCCCTTTTCTAATATCAGTCTTGGAGAGCCATCACAAGACGCTCCACGGCTTTAGCCCTTCTTCTTTTCCATGTTTTCTATAATACCTCCTTCATCAAGTCATATTTTCGTATTAAGCAAAAGTCAACATCTATCGATTAGGCGTCAGCGAACCCTGGCCGTCGTGTTTCAAATTCCCCGCTTCGTTGTTTGCCCTTGTCGTTGTCTTGTCCGGCGGCCTGGAAATGATGTCGAGTGGACGGGCTGGTGGTCTGGACTCTGGAAAGGGCCGGACTTTGATGGTTTTGTACAAACAGGGGGCTGCTAGTGACTAGTTTTTTTCTTTCTAGAATCGTCTGATCAGATCTGGTAGTTTAGGAGTCTGGTCTCTCTGAATCGCGTTGCTTGTGTTGTTTTTGTTTAATTGGGCTTGCGGATGGCTATGCTTATGCGGCCCATGCATATATACGTGCAGCATCGATGTGTCAGGCGTCGTGGCGAGTGACGGTGGCACGCTGGGGCAAAAAATCTGTTTTTGTTTTATTTCTTCTCTTTCGAGTTATGTTCATAGAGGCTTTCTAGGCATACTTCTTTTTAATTCATCCTCCATAGCATCAGGTTCCTTCCTCGAGATGCATGCATCGCCAAAATCGTAGATGGCTCTTCTTGTTATATCTACCTCACACTATCGTAACCCGTGGCTTCAGCATGTTAAGCCCTCTTTTCATGCAAGTAAACCATGACGTTGTAAAACTCTCATCCTCTCCATGTTGAGCCTTGCATTTTTGGGCGCGCTTATCAGAAGTGTCAGTTTAAAGACCTATGCAGATCACTCGATGTATATAAACTTTATGCAAAGAGTAGTGTGCACTATTGTCCTTTGAGAATGGAAATCGCACGCTTGCTTGACATTGAAGAGTAATGAGAAGAGAGAGATGTACAGTTGAAACGATGGTAGAAATAAAGGAGATGAGAAAGGGAACGAGACCCAGTTCCAAGGAGAGACAAACAGTCATTGCCATGATACACTCTCAGCTCTAAATCGTTCTACCTAGCCCGATCAGTGATCACATCCTTTCGTGGGGTCCTCTTTGTTCACCTCATGCTGCTTCTACCACCTCTTCATGCTCCCCCGGCGAGAAGACCGTCTGCACAGCGCCCTCCCCATCCACCCTTGGAGATTCTCCCTCAACGATCATTCCATCATCTAGCCGTTCGCGATGGTGAAGAGGAGCCTGGTTAAGCATGGCCTGCACTTGTTCTTGTGCGTGCACCGAGGACGTACTCTGATCCTGAGCCTGAGTCTGAGCTTGAGTCGAAGCCTGTGCTTGAGCCTCCTCGAAGATTATCCTTCGTTTCTCGCTCTCGCCAACTACCTTTCTCAGAACGGCAAATCGGCGACGAAACTCCTCCGCCAGGGCCTCGACGTCCTCCTTCCCAAGGGTGGCTCCGCTCCCGGAACCGGGAGGACTGCCGGGACGACTGGCGCAGGGGAGATCACGTTCCACGCCTTCGAGCCGCAGCATGGTGGACTTGTCCTCGACGGCAGCAGCGGCAGCTGTATGCGTCTCTTTGTTGTCCCCGTCGTTATAGCTGTGACTGCTATCGGGTTGGACCGCGATGCAGGAGCTCGTGAGGGCAAATTCGGGGGTCAGGGATGAGGCCCATGAGACGGTCCAGCTGGTGTTGTCGGGGGTGGGAACCAAGTCGACGATGAGAGGGCGCGTGGAGGGCGGTAACGAGGACGATGCGGATAGGGACGAAGATGGTGGTTGGTTGGTGAGTAGCGCGGAGAGGTCGTCGTCGGAGAAGAGATATTGCACGCGGGGGTGTATGGTTGTTCCGGTTGTGGTGTTTGTGAGGAGCGTGAAGAAGGGCTCGAGTGGTGGTGGTGGTGGTGGTGGGGAGGTCGTCATCTCGTCAGTGTGTTGCTGTTGCTGTTGCTGTTGCGTAGATGTCTGCGTGGATGCCTGTCGCTGCATCGCAACCTCGACCTCCCGAGGTAAAGGAAGTTGTTCAAGTGCCGACATTGCCAAAGCAGGGATTATGCATGTGTATCTAGAATGCAATTATATTGTTGGGCAGGTGCTTGATGCTCGCGCCCTTCGTGAACCCGAGTGCGGCTGTGGAGGTAGGCACTGCACTGCTTTCAACGGAAACCTCTCTTTCGTGTTGAGCTTTGTCCCTTATTAGTGGCGCCCAGGAGACTACATCTTTGACATGGCTAGGGCGTCGTTCTGTGCTTGCTTTTCGCGGCGGCAATGCAGCGATAGCAAGTATGTACGTTGTTGGGTTGCCAGGCTAAGACGAACACCGTGAAGGAGGTGGTATGTAGATATGTTCGTGGGAAGGCGAGCTTGGTTGCTAGCGGATCGGATCGCAGTGACATATGCATCATCTGCTCTGTATGCACCACAGCATATCGACGACGTACGAAGAAGGCAGTGTACATGCCGTGATGCGGTATGCAGTGTCTGTTCAGTTGTACTCAAGACAACCCGAACCCCCACAATGCCGAAGAAGCCACGCGGGGGATGCAACATTGCTTATCTAATCCACATACACGTTCGTCAGAGTCGTGACGACTTCTGGCAAACGCCATCCGGTGTCGTTTGTGTCGTTATTTATCCCCCACATGAAGATAAATAGCAGAAAGTCGCTCAACGTCATCGTACTCTCTCGTCGCCTTTGCTTTTTTTCTCTGTCTCCTTCGTGGAGGAGAAGTTTTGTTGGGGACAAGAAATGGGCTAACCTTCAATAGGAGGTCTGGCGTAGGTAGACGGGCCCCCGCGGGCCGCATTGCACCGGACGCCAAATGGGCGAGAGGTTCGGTCCCAACATTATGAGATTACATGGCCGGGCTCCTTTCTCTTCCATATTCTCTACAGATCCATCGAGGTTTTTCTCTAACTCATGTAGGCTTGTGTAGAAAATCGTGACGCTACTGCGGGCGCTTTGATCTTGGTCGGCTCTTGTACTCGATCTACATACGATACCCCCTTCTCCTTATGGCCCATTAGACTTGTGCGGCTCTTTTGCTCCCTTTTCCATCATTATACATCTTTCACATTGTTCCCCACCCTGTGTTATCTGCTGGCTGCGGAACTAAGTCCTGCTTTGTTTCGAGGCTCAAATCGTACATGGTACGCTTGACAGCCTGATCGGACATGTCCGGGTAGCTCAAGTTCTCAATTGCATCCAATTATCGATGCCCAACGCTTTGATCTGTCTGAGTCCTGACGAAAATGCTTGCGAAGTAACCCTGGATGATGACGAATCCTCACCGTCACACATTGAAGTTGGAAGCAGTGTCCGCTCCTTGGTGACCATGAGCCGAAGAAGTCGCAGCACTTCAGATTGGTGTAACAATATTGATAGACTGCAATCATAATCATATACATAGACGCAGGCAAGGCTGCCTGATCATGTGCTGATATTGAGCCTCAGTGAGGCATGTAAGCCAAAAGAAGACCAGGTATTGGAACACTTATAAAGATTGCCGTCTGGACCGAAGGCTCGAAGCTAAGCGTTAGACAACACGGCTGATATATGATACAGCTGTAGTTCAACATGCCAGGAGTGTCTCTATAATATCTTCAAGAGTTGTGTAGATAGATCGCGTTGGTACACAGAGTGGTCCAGAACCTGTGTGCGTGGCTGTGAGAGCTCATGAGTTATGACAGTGGAAACAAAAAGATCAAAGAGATGCAACATCTAGATGTCTTGAATAACACGAGAGGGAGGGAAAAAAGAACTGGCAGGGAGTGCCACAATTAGGGCCGACAGCCGAGGATCAATCCAGATTCCAGATCACAGCCTCGCTCTGGCTTACAGAGATAGAGACTCGAGAGTATAATGTGGGGTGTCCAAAATACTTTATTGAGAGAGCAGGAGCAAGAAATGTGAATCAATTGGAACATGTTGATCAAAGATAACAGTCAAGCAGGCCCAGCCATGTATCAAAGACCCGGGACGCATGAGTTACCAACTCTAACGGTCGAGATGACCCTTACCGTTTACGACTAACGTAACCTATTTGATAAGTTATGGGTATCGAAGCTGAAACCACGGGGAAGGAAAAGGATCATGATGGAGCGGCCAAGTTCCGACGTCTACAAAGAGAGTGTCTGAAGCAAGGCAACTAGAACAGAATGTAGTGACTGGATGCATACGTATGACATATCCACGGGAAGTGGTTCCGAGTGGAGGCAAGATCCACGTCAACGGTCAGCGCAATTTGGATGAAATCAGCTGCCAACAATGCCAACTCATCCAAGGCTTTGATCTCGTTTCCACCTTCCGGCCTGAGCTCGACTAACGAACGAACTCCAGAGCGTACGCTGTCTACAGCCCGCGCATATTTTCTAGGCCAGCCGAGATGCACAACGATTTCGGAGAGTATATTCAATATGTCGGGCGGAAGCCGAGAGTGTTGAGGGCTCTATACATCTGTACTGGATAAGAAAAGACCCAGTTCTCGGGGTCGTCAGCCCCCTTCTCCTCGCATCTTCGTAGCTTTCCATGCCAAGAAGCGTGGGTGTTAGAACTTAGCACTTGTTGGAATTCCTCGGCGTGCCACTGCCACCACACTAAATCGACATATTCGTATTGCCGTTTTGAGCATTTTATGCATTTATCCCTCGCGGGGCGTGCCGCCGAGGGCTGCAGGTTCACGCGTTTCATATATCTGGTGCGAGCGTTGCAATGAGTTTAATGGCCGGTCGGAGGCATGACCGCGCACTTTGCTGCATCTGTCGTGTACCATTTGTTCCGTCGTTCTACGGAAGCACGGGGCTTCGAGGGTGACTTGCAGCATCAGAAACGGGGGGAGGGTAGGAGCCGATCGATGCTGCATATAAGTACTGTGCGGAGTATGTAGTTTCATCAGCGTGGCAGCTTTCATTGTCACCATGCGGGCAAGTGTGCTCTGCGGCTAGCAACAAGGATCTTATTCCTGACAAGCTACGTTTTACTTCTATCAAAGTCCGGCTGTTGCTATATTGTCGCCTACAGATGTGCCGACGTGATGAGCGGTGGCAAAAACTGTCTTCTGACGTAAGACGCAAGTCGAGCGCAACACGCGCTATCAAGTCGACTCTTGTACCTACGTATATACGGAATACATACATGATGTATGTACATATCCGTATGTACACAAATAGGTAGACAGGGTACACATGTAGGGCAACCTTGCTTCGTTTTTTATGATTTTTTGGCTGTCGGGTCGCACGGATCCGTATTCCCGGCTGACTCGAGCGAATAGAGAAATAGAGCCGCGGAAACATGACGAGCCGCTTCTGATGAACGATAGTTTAACGTACTGTTTCTTGCAGAAAGCAAGTTTTACATCAACGTAATCGGAATCGGGTATCGAGGTCGGGTATCGAAATCGGTGGGGGTACATAATTGGAACCAGAGGGGCTTCCAGGCGTTGCTGCATGGTTCCAAAACACTCACAATAAACACTCACATACAAGATGTCTTATAGGCGTCTGTCCAGTGTCCGTGATGCTTGCGCCCGGAGTCAATGTGATCGATGGTGAGGGAATTGATCTGGTGTACCCAGAAGCTGGAGCATACTCCGTATGTCTTTGTGCGTCCTGAAGGTAGACATTTGTTTCTCACGACGGATGCATGCGTAACGCAAAAAACGCAGCAAAAGGATCTTACCACCTTACTTGCATTGGGGCAGTGTGAACTGTGAAGCCAGCTTGGTGTATGATTACAGTGCCGTCCACTAGCAGGCCTGCATCACGTATCGATGTTCGAAGCTGTTCTCGGCACCGCGCATCGTAGTAACACTTGGAAAGGCTGAAAAGCTGCCGAAGTATTGCTCCATGTCTCATCTACTCCGCGTCTACGTGATTCCGCAGCCAGGTCTGTGAGCCGCGAGCAGAGCCCAGTTCGGTGAGTCAGGTACATACTGAAGTCAGGTAGCGAACATGATGGGGGGGAGAAGCGGACCAAGAGTGCCAGACGTCATGCAAGTTGCAACCATGAGGCTTCACCTCTGTAGGTAGGTCCTCTGCTTCTTCCTCATCATCCGCCGGTCGTGACGGCAAAGGTCAGGGGCAGCGGCGCGCAGCCGCTAGCCCGGCTTGGCAAAGCGCAAGTCCAAAACGTCAAAACCAAAGGTGACGTATGCATGAAGAAGTCTCGTCAGGCGCCTGGCGTCTGGCATCGTCTGCACACTCACTCATCAGTCGAGACTCGAGAGTCGAGACTGATGCAGATCCGATCCTCCAGTCGGCTCGTATCGCACCTGTCCGGAGCACCACCCTCACTGATCACACCCACAGTCTAGCCGTGGACGCGACGTCAGGCACCTGACCGTTGTACTCCGTAGAATGTGGCACAGACTAAGCCGGATGCACCGCGGCGGGCCCTGCCGCAATCTGTGGAAAGAGGTACCTACCTAACGGAGTACACAGGTAGGTAGGTACCGGTCGAATGCGTACCTTGCTGGGGGAGTGACCACCAGGCGGCTACCCACTTGGATGTATCTACCGCATCTACCAGTGGCTGGAAGCCTGGAACACCTTGGGCAGCGCGGTTAGCCCGTCATCATTTAGGGGTACGTACCTACATATCTTAGGTAGGTGCAGTAGGTATCATGGATTCATGAACGGAGTAGGTACCTAATGTGTGTATGTACTCTATGTGTACATACATATGTAAATTGGTAGTTAGGGGTATGTAGGTACATACATAGGTATGTAGCACGGGAAAGTGCGGGCAGTACGGGCTGTAGGGTCGCATATCGATTTTCATCCTTCTGTGGCAGCGCGGGTCCGAGCCTGTACGACGACCGCACCATTTACAGTACCTCAACAGCAACTCAGTTGTGTATGTACTGGGCACCCAGGCACGTGTTCCACTCCTCACCCTGTCTCTCTGAACATCTTCCTGCACATAATAAGGACGTGTAGCGACTGTGGCCAAGGCCTGAATCTTTTTCTCGCCTTGGTATTTTGACTTCGCCATATCATGGCGATCCGTTTCGTCTCTCCGACTGTCAAATGTCTGCCCCCACGTGGCCTGAACACGGAAACGGCTATGCCGATGACGATAGCATCGATTCAGTTCTGTCGACGTCGCCTGGCCTCGATACCACAGCAACCTCTCCCAGCGAGTTTGGACACGATGATGGGGATGAAGATATCGAACAATTTCCTCTTGAGGATGACGGCATCGGCGATGGCGATGGTGTCAGCTCCGTACTTTCCTGCGGCTGCTCGACATCGGTGACTCCCAGCGCCTATGAAGATGAATTTGCTCATGGCCGACGATATCACGGTTTCAGGCGGGGCCGGTACCCACTGCCCAATGATGATTTGGAGCAGAGGCGGGAGGAAACGAATCATGCCTTGATGCTCGAACTCACTGTACGTCACATTCCTCGGTGTACACCCGAAGCGGTGATGCGCAGAAAGACTCTTTGCGGCCATGGTATATGGGGTGCAACTGTGCTACAGATATCCTAATACCCTTTTTCGACTGCATTATGAATAGGGTGGACGATTGTTCTACTCTGATATTGGGGAGCATCCTCAAAAAATTATCGACATTGGGACTGGTACCGGTATGTCCTTTCTTGTATGGCCCTCGAGCCTATTTTCTCCTAGTCTTACGGTTCATCAAGCGTCGTACTAACAGCCATGATTCAGGATCCTGGGCAATAGACGGTGAGATTATTTCCCTCTCATGTTCGCGCTCTTTTCCGCGCGGGTGATATGATAGACGAGCTAATCATTGCTGTGTAGTGGCCGACCAGTATCCCAGCGCGAGTGTCATTGGGACAGATTTGTCGCCAATCCAGCCAAAATGGGTTCCTGTAAATGTTCGCATGTATGTCGATGACTGCGAAGAACCAGACTGGTTGCATGGATCTCAATTTGACCTGGTTCATTTTCGAGGCATGGCCGGCACCCTGCGTGATCTGGACAAATTGTTGAAAAGAGTACATTCGTATGTTGTCTCTCCTTCTGTTGAATGCCATCTTTCAGGCTGTCAGTCTAACAGCAAGCACGACTAGGCATGTGAGAGACGGGGGCTGGGTCGAGTTCCAGGAATTCATCCCACAAGTATTATGTGACGATGGGACGATGAGTGACGAGGACCCGCTACGCGTATTCATGGATGCCTCTACCCAGGGACTACGAACGTTCGGCGGAGAGCCGCTCCAGGCATTGAATCTGGAAGACACACTGGTCGGTGCGGGATTCACCAATGTCCATGTGATTACGAAGAAGGTTCCTATTGCTGCTTGGCCCCGGGACAAGCACCTGAAAACCGTGGGAATGTTTACTCGTGCGGTGATTCTGGACTCGCTCGGCGCGCTTGCGGCGAAGCCCTTGGCAGCGCTGGAAATACCGTTGGAGGACCGAAGAGCTTTGGTGACGCAAGTCAAGCGCAGTTTGAACGATAGAAAGATTCATCGGTACATGAAGTGCGTTATTTGTTATGCACAGAAACTGGAGAATGCCTAGTCGGATTTCCAAGGGTTCACTCCTACACTCACTCTCTTTGCTTTCAGCAACGCAGAAGCTGTAGATCAACGAAGAGCATCATGGCGGGTTTGCATCTGATAGACTGATACTTTCTTCAATTTCATTTTACGTTCTTTTTTATTTGCGTCTCCCTTTTTTCATCTTCGTCTCTCGTAATTTCCCACCGCAAGTGGTGTTGCAATGTGCATCCAATCGTGCATTTGGCCACAGTGCGGCTCGCGATTCTTAATTCATGTCATGTTTGTTTCCCTCGTTTATCTTTTATCTTAGAGAGCTGCCATTAACAAACTTGCTTTCGCCAGAAATGGAAAGTCCGGGTTTTACTTGGCTTTTCGAGTCACTCAGGTCTAAATCTGCCTCTTATCAATATCTTGTCCTTTGGTGAAAGATGTCCCAGGCTGCTTTTTGCACTCTCATTCGTATTCTGTCTCAAATAAGTTGGGATTTCTTAGGCGGGACTTGAGCCTCGCGAACTTTGAAGGCTGTTGATCGAATCTTGGCTTCTGATAGACGCTACCGCTGGTTAAGATGAGCTGTTGGGTGGCTGCTAGGACTCCGAAGGAGCACGGGGCTAGAAGACTGCGGCAAGCTCATGCTATGTATTGCCGTATCGATCATGATGTTCTGCATGCTTGTTTTATGTGTGTAGATGACAGAGTGATCAAGCATTAAAATTGAGAACCATTCTAAGAGCTAATCTTGATCGTCAGGCAAAGTATTCATTTCATTCAAGATTAATAAAGATTGGTGTTGAAGTTATCACGAGTTAGGTATGTACTCTGTATGTATTCTGAATTTCTTTTCTGTTGGTGAGATGCGGCGGCGCGCTGACTCAGGTGACCCGTGTCTGTATCCATTCCCGTCTCATTACAGCGCCGCGCTGGACCTCCCCCAGAAACTTGGCGCAACTCCACATCCAGAAGCTCATCAACATCCCATCCTGCAACCTCATCCATCGGCACCGCCTTCCTTCATTTGCCCTCGCTGCGACCAAGCCAAGCAAGCCACTGCTCACCATCAACGAACCGAGCCTCCGTACAATACATCGCGTTCGAACCGCCGAGATCACAGGCCGCCCGAGAAATCGCCCTCTTAAGCGGCTTCTCTCCGGCCAAAAACCTCATCATGGCAACCAGCACAATCACCGCCGCCGCATCCTCCATCCTCAACCACACGCCCCAGACATACACCTTCCGCTTCTCCCCATTCCTCCGACAAACCCACCAAGTCGGCCTCCCACCCGACCGACCCATCTGCAAAGCCTACCAAACAGGCTCTTGCCCCAACGGCACACGCTGCCTCGAGCGCCACGTCCAAGATGCCTCCAAGACCAACCAACCGACCGGAGGCCTCAACTCCCTTGTCTGCAAGCACTGGCTCCGCGGGCTATGCAAAAAAGGCGAACACTGCGAATTCCTACACGAGTACAACCTGCGCAAGATGCCCGAGTGTAACTTCTTCATGCGCAACGGCTACTGTTCCAACGGAGAGGAGTGTCTATATCTACATGTAGATCCGTCGTCCAAATTACCACCGTGTCCGCACTACGACATGGGATTCTGTCCGCTGGGTCCGCACTGCTCGAAGAAGCATGTGAGGAGGAAGTTGTGTGAGTTTTACTTGGCGGGCTTTTGTCCCGAGGGGCCAGAGTGTAAGAGTGCGCATCCGAAATGGAGTCGTACGCTGGAAGGGCCGACGTTGAAGTCGGAGGAGAAGAAGAAGGAGGAGAAGAAGGCGGGAGAGGCAATGGGACATGGAGATGGATTTGGGGGCTCGGGGAGATTTGATGAGGATGGTGGGGGGGATGGAACGAGAGAGAGGAATCGGGATAGGGAGAGGGGGGGTGAGCGTGAGCGCGATCGCGACAGAGAGGATGGCCGGTTTGGACGGCATAGGGGTGGGGGGAAGTGGAGAGGTGGACGGGGTGGAAGGTTTAGAGGCAGAGGAGGGCATTAACTTATTAAGGGCGGAGGGGCAGAAGCTTGGTACTGTGTCTTGCTATCATGCTGGACAATACGCAAATAGGGAATAATTTTTTTTGAGGAGGAGCTAACATCTACTATGGGCGTGTCTTTCTGCGAGAGGTGCCAAGGGGTGGGCGACTGTATCACGAGGAGGCAAGATACCCGAATGAGAAAGCTACACACGATATCACACACGACGTCATAAGAAACCAAATATCTTTGGATCTTTCTCCTTCCCTAGTTTGACATACAAGTAGAGTAGTGCGCATTGATGAATCTAAGGAGGGTACATTTGCTATGTATGTACTTGGATAGCCTGTTGGTTTCTCATGGCAAAGTGCAAAAGATTGGGAGATGTGTTCGTTGATATCGTGACGTTGGCGGTGGGATGACTTTGTTTGGTAGAGGCAAAGGCATCGGCTTAAGAAATTAGAGGGCATATCCAGAATAACAGAAACGTTTCGAGTGTAAGAAAGACACTTCCGCCAGAATGGCAAATACATTCAAGACGTGGGAGAATCTGGAATGCAAGGTACCCAGGGACTGCTCTCTGCAGCATCCGCGCTCCAGACATTGCTGTCCGATGGCACGGCAACGAATTCATGAGAGGATGTCGTAGCCACCTCTTCGGCATCGTCGCTCTCTTCTCGGTCCGACCCCTCGTAGGAGCTTGTCTTCCACATAGATAATTCGTCGACCCTGCGGATGCCCATCATCCACGAGATCAGGCTACGCGGGGCCCAGCGTCCTACGAAGCCGTAGACGCTAGACCCGAGACCAACACGGACTGAATCGGCGGTGATAGACCCGTCCATGACATCAAAGACGGCATTGTGCAGACGGCGCAACGAACTTCCCTTGAGGCCGGAGATGCGTCCACCAGAGATGGCCGAGCTCGTCTGCGCGAGGAAGTTGCGGCCGTAGACGTGTCGCGCACCGTTGGGCCAGACCAGCGGCTCCTGGGGATTGCCAGCGGCCAGCAGACCTTGCCGCGATGCGACTGACCTCGCAGGCGCGAAGCCAGAAAAGTCAAAAGTACCGAGCTGCATGTGCGTGACGGGTATGTCGAGGGGTCGAAGCTCAGCCGTCAGAACGTCGGTGAAGGCTGAGAGGGCTGAACAGACTGTGGCCTCTGGCGCGTGGAAAGGAGGATTGATGGACGAGATGATGGAGGGCGTAAAGACGAGAACCTTTGGCGGGATCCATTTCTCGCCCACAGGTTGTAGTCGTGATGTAAGAAGTGGCAGGAAGGCCTGAATGGTGAGGATCGGTTGGAGAAGGTGGGTATTGAACAAGTTGGCGAAACTTGAGGGTGGTATTGTGGCAATAGGCGATGTTTGGTAGTGTAGGCTGGGTATGAGGATGACGGACTTGAGCGTGAGCTGGTTAGGCTTGATGTGAGGCCCTGGCGCTTGGGGTGACTGCAAAAAGCACGCGAAGCGTTCGATGGCTGCACCTGCTTGGGGAGGCTGATTCGTGTTCGTGTTAGCCACGCAGGACAAGCAAAGTTGTCCAGACCATTCGCAGCGCAGCACTTACATCTGTCGTGTCGAGGTTCAGAGGTCTGATATCGGCCCTGGACAGCGCATGTACCAAGTCCTGTTCTTCAGGCGCATTGCACACGATGTACACGATGAACCCGCGACGTTCCATATCCAGCGAGAGCGACTTGGTCAGCGGCAGAGTGGGCGATCCAGCGATTACCACCACTTCAGTACGCCCACCGTTCCTTGCGCGCTTGGCTCTCCTCTTTTTTCGTAGCGATCGACTCGTCTGATACCCCTTGAATATGACCGCGCCGCAGGTAACAACCATGATGCCCGTCAGGATCCTGTGTCGGTCCACCCACTCTTGCGCCCTTTCAAGCCGGCTCGTGACCATGGCGACGGCCGGCGGCGCAGGCGGACTAGGCTTGACGTACTCGGGCAACCATTGCACCTGGGAGAGAGTCTCGCGCACGAGTCCCGCGGCGCGTTCGACATTTCGATCTATATAGTCCGCGACATTGTCGGAGTAGTGTCGCAGTTGGGGCGGAATATGCGAGATCTATGCGCCGGGCCGAAGGGGTCGCTTGAGGTCAGATCAGGCGTTGGAAACGTGCATCTAGATGGTAACCCATGCGGGAGTTAGAAGGGCAGAGCATATAGACTTACCACGACGTCCACGAGCGGCTGGTCATCGGTAGACATGATGGGATGCTTGCTGGCTGAAGCATGAGCAAGTCAGGAAGTGTGCGCACTGCGTCGTCGTCGGGGCTCAAATCCCCATGACGAAATTGTCTGGATCTTTTCGTTGTTGACGGGGGTCGGGAATCCGTTGCAGGGGTATTGGCGGGGCGTAGTCGATCGAAAAGCTCCATTATTGGTGGAAGCAGTGAGCATAAAACGTGCGGGACGGTACGGAGTACCAGGTAATGTACTTACATACTCGTGGGATGGGTTACTTTTTTCAAACGTTTTACCCACGAGTAAACCGTAAATAAATGTTCGTGCTACATAGGTACATGTACATACTCCGTAGTTGTGTGCATTATACTCCGTACGGAGTACATACATGTTGTAACAAACGAGGAGCTGCACTTTGGAACAATGTTTTGCTTTGTAATCCACTCTAGCAAGGCTGCGAAGTTTCAAGCGATGAGAGATCGGTATTTCACTCTGGAGTCAATCTAGCGTAGTTCTTTTCCCAGGGCAGTGAGAGCTTGTATTGATTTGTAGTCATAGGCATTAGGAGACCAGACACAGGCTAGCTGATGCAGGCCAGACCGTTTACACATGTATGTCCAATTAAAGAGCAATTACAAGACCTTAGAACCTGCGATCGCCACTGGAGTCGTATGATGTGACGTTTTTGTACATGTGTGTCAGGCAGTCGGCACGACGCTGGAAGCCATGCTCAAAGCACATGGCAACTTCAAGACTGGAGAGTACATATACTCAGTGCACTGCGAGCCTCACGCGGCACCCTGGCGATAGTCGTCAATTGTGGGAGCACGAGGCAATCTGCGTCCTGCCGTCGTAGACGTTTGGTCCGGGAAAGCCGTGAAGGTTTTGAGACAATGGAAGTCTCAACAATCTAGATACCTCACCGACTCAATATTTTCCATCTTCCCTTCATTAACCCGTATTAGGTGGTATATATGTACATAGTGTACTGTACATGTTTGGTATGTCTTCCCCGGCTTCTTCCATCTTTCAAATTTACCCCCCCATCTTCTGTACCCTTTCCCCGCCTATCCGTAGGTATTAGCGTACCCCAGATGTTCTTAATCTTATCATCTTTCTCTTGCCAACTGCCATCTTTGGCGAAGCCGAACGCCCCCGTGCCTCCGCCCCACATGGCGACCTCGTGAGTCGTGAGTCGTTGGTGCTCTAGCCTCTACGACGTACGTACGTACAGTAGGTACTGTACATAGCTCGGAAGTTGCTGCTGCCTTGCGATGCCAACTCAGTACGCATCCGAGCTTGGCTTGAAATGGCGTCCATCAGCCGTTTCACCAACACGTGCATTGTCGAGCCCCTCGTAACTGTGACTTGCTGTACTTACATCACTTACATCTCAGTATGCCCTGTTTGATCTCTTTCTCCTTTACCACATCATCCATCCCCCCATCCAAGTCGTCCAGAGTCAGACTGCCTCCTCTCGAAATGTTCCTATTAGACTACTTACAGTATCGCAGTGACTGGTTAGTATCCTACTCACAGGGGGCGTATCCTATTTTGTCGCCTACCTGTGTCATACTGAACTCATCCTGAACTCATCCTCTTGTGCAATTCGTCCTGCCATGTTGCCGTTACACATAGCTGTGTCCTACCCCTCGCTCCTTCCTCCTTTACGTTATCTCTACGAAGATTCCACGTTAACGTGCTTGGCATGGTGTATAGTCGATTCAAACAGGATGAACGTGAGCGCCGAATTCTGGCCCTGACGGAGTACTCAGCTCCATTCAGCTCTATCGACAGAGAAATTGTCAATAAGCCCATCGGGGAGCTTGTCCACGAAGTCCATAAAGATCCTAACAGAGCTATCGACCTGCTTCGTGCTTATGCCAAGGTTGCTGTCAAAGCGCATGAGAAGACGAATTGTGTCACCGAGGTGCTCATTCAAGATGCTGAAAAATGGATCGAGGATGGTTCCATTGACTTGAAAGGGCCTCTTGCGGGTATCCCCATTAGTTTGAAGGATACAATTGACATCAAGGGCTACGACAGCTCCGTTGGCCTGTCCATAAATGTACGCAAGCCGAAGCTGGAAGATGGCGCTACCGTAAAGTTACTCAAGGAACTTGGAGCTGTTCCCTACGTCAAGACGAACGTTCCCATTACTCTCCTCAGTTTCGAGTCAAGCAATGGCGTCTGGGGTCGAACTACTAACCCTTACAATAAAAAGTACACTCCTGGTGGCTCCACGGGTGGTGAAGGTGCCATCCTAGCCTTGGGGGGCAGAATCGGTATTGGGAGTGACGTTGCGGGCAGCGTGCGCTGTCCTGCACACTTCTCTGGCATCTACTCTCTGAGATGCTCGACTGGTCGTTGGCCCAAGCTTGGAGCGACCTCAAGCATGCCAGGACAGGAGGGAATACCTGCTGTATGCAGTCCCATGGCAAGAACTCTTGACGATCTCACGTACTTTACACGGGCCGTCTTGGAGAAGGGTTCTTACAACTACGACTATACCTGCCATCCAATCCCGTGGAGGCATGAGATAGTCAAGGAGTTTCAGGAAAAGAAGGTTCTTCGAGTTGGCATTATGCGGACTGATGGTGTCATTGATCCTAGCCCTGCCTGCGCAAGAGCATTGGAGATGACTGAGGCTGCGCTCCGCCGTCAAGGCCACGAGATCGTTGAGATCGATCCGCCCGAGCCGTACGAGGCTCTGTGTCTCGCCTCTCGGCTCCTCTGTGCCGATGGTCTAGACATTGTCCACAGCTTCTTCAGGTCTGGAGAATGGGACGACCGCGGCGTGAAGCAGATGAGGTTCTACGCCAAGCTTCCCCGCTTCGTCAAGTATCTTCACTATCTTTGGGTCCGTTACATCCGCCGGGACGCAGCTTGGGCCGGTCTACTCCGCGACTGGCGCCGCATCACCACCACTGAGTACTGGCAACTCTGTTACAGGAGAGAGGTCTACAAGAGAAAATGGTGGGAGTACTGGAAAGCGACCAAGCTAGACTTTGTCCTTTCTCCACCCAACGCTACCCCGGCCATCCCCCACGGTGGCATGCACGACGCCGTCAGCAGCTGTGGCTACACGTTCATGTTCAACTTGGTGAGCAACTTTCACTCGCGATTCTGTGCCATGTCACCTACGTGATCTCAGATCTGTTGGCTAACGGAGTATTAAATAGCTCGATTACTCTGCTGGTGTCATTCCCGTGACGCACGTGGACAGGACCAAGGACCAACTCCCCGCTGGATTCAACATTAAAAAGCTCAACGGTATTGCTCAAGGCGCGTACAAACTGTATGATGCAAGCGAAATGCACGGCCTGCCTGTTGGTGTGCAAATCATTGGGCAGAGGTTAGAAGAAGAGAAGGTATTGGCATTGATGGAACGCGTCGAGGACGCGCTAGGGGAAGGCAAGTTCCAGTTGCTTGATGTGGACTAGGTAGATAGATAGGAAACAGCTGCATGTAAGATCTTTGAGGGGCAGAGACTCGATTTTTACTCTCATTTTTCTTCTTAACATGAAAGTTCTTCTATTTGTGAAATGTGTACGGAGTATGTGCTCGATTCGTATCTTGTTGCAGCCCAGTGTCTGGACTCTGTGCCGACCGATTACATGGCGTAATAAATGCGGCGGCGGGCGCGACGAGGAATGACTAAGCTTTGACGTGCGGCAAAGCACTCGTGTCTGTATCCATTCACGAATCACGATTTGTGAACCAACCAGACGGACAATTCCCTACCTTACTCATGACCAGAACCTTCCACGTTTCTTCGTCAGGCTTGGTCCGCGCGACCTTTTCACTCCCCGCAGCCTTCATCGGGCGAGGCATTACCCGTATTACGCGTCCAGGCGTACTAAGGTCTCTTTCTTGGATTTAAAGACAGCCATCTAGGATGGAGCTTGCAATAGTTCTGAGGTCACGACTTAAATCTGTCTTCAGTTAAGTGATCGCGAAGAAAAATCTACGTTTAGTTTTGCTGTGTGATGGACCTCGTATCTTAGACGTATTGGAAAGAGTCTCGAAGATGCCCGAGTACGAGAGCCTTGTGGCGACCTATGTCCATCTAGCGAAGGAGTCGCGGGCGGCTGAGGCGCTTGTCACGCTCAAGAAGGTGGCCTCGTTGGTGAAGCCGATCATGCGAGCGAGAGGGTGGAAGGTTGGGCAGCTGGCTGAGTTTTATCCTGAACAGGCGAATTTACTGGGTATGTTCTCGAGTCTTCCCTACTATTCTTTGAACAGCTGCACGTACCGTTACATGGCCTAGCCTGTGATTTCATTTCATCCTATTCTATCCACTGGAATACCCTGCCTTATTGTCGTTCTTTGATTGCCTATGATCAAATCTACTCGTTGCAAAAACATGTCGTGTTTACTTTTGGCTGTCAATGCGAAGAGGACTGACAAAGACGCAAAAAGGCTTAAATGTCAACAGGGGTATGAAGATTTGTCTACGCCTCCGCTACCCCGGTGATAGGAATCAATTTCTGCCCACAGAACATGTGGTTGATACAATGCTCCATGAGCTTGCTCATATTGTCCATGGCCCGCACGATCAACAGTTCCATGCGCTGTGGGACCAGCTCCGTGATGAGTTACAGGGTCTCATGATGAAAGGCTACACGGGAGAAGGATTCCTGGGTTCAGGCCATCGGCTAGGTGGTGCGAGAATGCCAGATCGTGAAGTTCGACGTGTTGCTCGCGAGGCAGCGGAGAAACGGCGAGGGCAGTCTCTTCTGGCGGCAGGATCAGGCCAGCGACTGGGTGGAACAGCGCCGCGGCCTGGACAGGATATACGGCAGACTATTGTCACCGCTGTGGAGCGTCGCAATACTGTTCTTCGAGGCTGTGGCAGCGGGCGATATAACGAAAATGAGATGAACGAAATGGCCAACACGGCAAGCAGAAATGGTTTCAGAACACAAGCGGAAGAGGACGAGGCGAATGAGGCTGCGATTGCACAGGCCTTGTGGGAGCTTGTTCAGGAAGACAAGGAGAAAAGGTTTGGCCAGTCCTACGTGCGGCCTTCAGCTGGAAATCCGCAAGGCAAAAGTGGCGGATCAGTGACGCCAGATCGGATCATCAGTAGTACGAGAGCCTCTGGTTCCAAAAGAGCAGCTGACGACACCACCATGGCCGGACAGGAATCTACGATTTGGGTGTGCGGGACTTGCACTTTGCACAATCCTACACGGTATCTTTGTTGCGATGCTTGCGGAAGTCAACGAACGCCTTTTAAAAGATCGCGATCAGAGGATCAATCCCGGAAGTTTGGTAAACTGAGAAGCAATACAGAGGTGAAATCGAACTCGAAAGCGACCGCGGCGACAATAGACTTGACTTTCGAGAGTCCACCCCGAAAGAAACGAGACGATGCTAAAGGAAGGATCGACAAAGGGAAAAGTCAACAGACTTTGACCACGCCATGTTCGAATTCCGCCCCCTTCGTATGGCTTTGCAGCTTCTGCGGGACGGCCATGGAGCGACAGTGGTGGACATGCTCAATGTGTGGGAAGATGAAGGACAATTCGAAGTAAAGAAATGAAGCTAGAGCTAGGGATAGTATGATGCATTGCCTATAGATCTCAGGTCAATCATTGGCGTGTTAGGTGTTCATCTTTGTGCGCAGTGTATTTGCGCTTCGTCTGGTTCCTCGGACTGCAGTTTCCGCCCGGATTTTCAGAGGCCCAACAACACAGCTCCCGGGCTCGGGCCGCGGCCGACTTATCACTGACCAGTGCTGAGAAAGAGAGGGCTCCAGCTTTGATGGAGCTGTCACCAAGAGAACTTGTCTTGTGTTCCAACGCCCGCACCACGATCACGTTGAAAAACTCTCGACGGCGCTTAATGATACGTTGACGAGACACAAATACTATCATTGGGCTAGCCAGGAGGAACTATACTATCTCGTACGAAGGACCTAGCAATACAGGCTGGTCGATAGCATCAAAGGTCATGGTAGCCATGTTGTTGTTGTTGTTGTTGTTGGTGCATTGCAGTCCAATGGACCGGCCAGTTCAATAGCAATGAGGAGAGATCAAATTGGTCTGCTGCCTGTGACAGAGAGGAAGATGGCAAGAGGGAGGGGGCGGGCATGTCGCACACACCGGAAGCCTGAATGATGACAGGATCCATCATATGACTACTCATATGGACGATGAAGAGATATTCGTCAAGAGAGACAACACGAATAGGTGATCCACTTTTTGTAACATCGTCGAGTTATTTATGTTGAGAGTAATCTCTGGTGGCACATGGCTAACCCCGTCCGCGACCAAAACCACGACCTCGACCACGGCCTCTACCGCCGCCTCTACCGCCGCGACCGCGGCCACCGCCAATACCGCCAGCGCTTCGCTCCGCTTCCTTGCGAGCCTTGTTCTTAGGTTTTGGCGCATCGTCTATTAAAAGTGTGTCGAGGGGTAGGGAGTCAGGAAGTATAAAGTATCGAATCGTCGACCCTCGGATGTTCATTGTATCAAGCGGGATGGGTTCTTGACCCTTGGCGGTCATTTTGACATTACGAAGAGCGGTGTTCATTTGCGGAGAAATGGAAGATATGGTGCCGTGGACAATGGTACCTGGAGGCGATGAAAAACTGATCAGCAAATCGGGCTGAGGCATTGGGGCACGGCATAATGGAACTGAGCTTCGGATAGGCGAGGCAATGCGATATGCATACCATTCTTTAACTCAATTGTCACCGTCTCATTGGCACATTTCATCAAAAACCTATAGTCGCGCTTGCCATCAGTTCATGTCTCGTACGGAAAAGTCGCGCCCGCCGGCGCAGAGCTCACATCTCCCGGCGCAGACTACGTGGCCAAACTGCATGGAAAAGCAGAGCGATTCCCTCTTACCTTACAAGCTTCATGCTGGGCGATGGATGAGGTATGTTGGGTGCGATTCCCGGGAAAGAATGACGTTATAGCAGGAGCAGAAGGTCTTGACTCTGAATCGACGATCCAGAACGAGCGCCGTTTGAAGGAAGTCGGCTGAGCTGGTGGATCCACAAATGCAAACGGCAACGAATCACAGCCAGCGTACAATAGGGTTGCTATGTGCTCCGCAATTCTCAGTACAATTTCTCACGTTTCTTTGCCTTCCTTGCGAGAGCAATGTCGAAGGCCAGGAACAAGGGAAGGAACGGTCCAGGCACTGAAGGATTTTGGCACGACGAAGAATTGGTGCCGAGCGAAGTGGGGGCAGGCCAGTCACGACTCACGACTCACGGGTAGATCTGAGAGGTGCCCTGGCGCGTGCAGTTTTATTACAGGTGCTTGATTGCAGGTTGCTTATCACAGGTCGTTATTGCAGGCCTCAAGCTTGGCACACGTACATGATGTTACAAAGTGGAGCTTTTGTCGCTTCCCATGTCGCATTTCGTCCAGAGTCGCGCACGAGGGACTTGGACCCGGCATGCTCCACTATTTGCCACCGACACGGCGACACCAGACAGCCGGATCTCACGCCCCTCTGCGCCCCCACGAGAGCCGCACAGCCGTCGTCTGCGCATCAGGAGCAGCATGCATCCGAAAACTTGCCTTTGTGCGCCGTCGTGTGCGCCGTCGTGTGCGCGGATTCGGGCGAAATGCACACATGCCTTCCCTGCAGCAGCCCTGTCAAGTCGGTCGTCGACTCGTCTCTTCCCTTCCCCTTCAATCGCCCTGCCCAACCTCAAGCGGTCTTCACGCTGTCGCCTCTGTCGCTCTGTCGCTCTGTCGACTCCGGCCTGGTTCATAGCCAGTCCCTCAAACGCCTCCGTGGTCGGTGGTGACGTTGGCACTGACAACGGTTGCGCAGGCGCCTGCTTCGCCTACTTTTGTCTTGGCGGCTGCCGTGTACAGACGTCAACTGCGTTTGCTCCGGCCTTGTCTATGTTCGCACCAAGTGGTGGCCGCTCACGACGACTACACATACCTCGATTTCGTCAAGCTGGTCTGTCAAGATTTGCCCCGTACCCCGAACCAGAGTCTGTCCTCGACTGCCTAGACACACGGCACGACATATGAACGCCGCTGTCTCGACCGACCATCAAATTTCTGATCTTTCATTGAGCCACTTGAGCGTTGGAGGGCGGCCCGGAACCGACCCAAAAACTCTGTCCCACTCCCATGTTCCCATCACTATGCGCGATATGGTATTCCTCGATACGCTGATGGAGAGCTCGTCTTTCGTGGCCAATACTCCAGCAGCCCCAGCTGCTCCTGAAAGAACGTTAATATTCCATACACAATGCGAGCAAAGCGCTCCCGCACCCGTTCATTCTGATCCGCAATCACCGGCTCGAGAGTCTTTGATCCGCCGCGCCTCGATATCTCAGGATAAGGAAAATTGCATCGCAGCCAGAACCACGGCTAGGGCGCCTATTTTGCGGGACTCCACCGTTGTCGCTGTTGATGGACCAACACCTCAGTCGCAGAGGCCTCTGCGGCCGCCGATACCCACCGTAACGCCTGGTCAATTGGCCATTTCCGCAATGCAATATCTACCGGTTCCTGTTCTGGTCTTGGACGACTCGAAGACCGTTGTTCTAGCAAACGAGGCCATGGGACTACTGATGGGACTCTCTCTCGAAACCCCCTTCGACGGAGACCCTGCAACCGCTTTTGAACAACTGCGTGGCAAATCCTTGTCGCAAGTTGGTATTGACATGCTCCAGAATGGCCATCCTGTCTGGATAACGTGGGAGACTTTTTTGGACGGTCTGCTTCAAGATGTAAGCACTCGGCCGACGGCATCTGACACCCAGCAGCCTGAGTCAGATAGTACCAATTTTGGTCTTGCCACTCCAAGGGGACAGAAACCGCTGCCTATTACTGATACAAATACTCGTCAGAAGCCGACTCGTTTGCCCTCTCAAGATGCTGTTGTGGAGGTCATCGTCGCCCGCAACAAGATGGCCAAGTCGAGTTTCGATGGCCTTTACATGTCCCAGGCCTCCGATCACGTCTATGCCAAGATGATCATCACCGTGTGGAAGGCTGAGGACAAGCAAACTTTCTTCAGCCTGACCTTTACCAGCACTACCTCCTCCACATCGTCACCGACACCGAGTTCGAAGAAAGTCACGTGCAACTCCAATGCTTCAGAGTCTTCCGAGCACGAAGCACTCGCGGCCTCGAATGTCTCTCCCGCTGCTTCGAGCGAAGACTTCAACTCGCCCTTGTTTCACGGTTCAGGCATCATCACCATGTCTTCGAGCCCCTTTCCTCCCATGGGCCCACCCTCGACCTCCTCACATTCGAGCACACCATCCTTTTTACAAAAGATCATTTTGATGAAAGACGCCTTGATTGACAACACGCAGATGCCAATATTGGCCATGTGGAAGGACGGGAGTGTCGGGTTTCCAAACAAAGCCGCGAGAGATCTTTTGTCTGTTGGTACTAAAATGGACGTGTGTATGGATGGCTTGGAATTGCTACAGCGCTGGGGACTCTGGGACGAGCACTTCACTCGCAAGTTGGAACTCTCCGAGTATCCGATGGCATATCTTCTCCGCAGCGAAACTCCGTTTCCGAGTATGCGTGTTGGCATACTTGCCAGCGATGGCAGGCGTCTTGTCCATGATGTACTAGGAGAAGTCATCCGAGACGATACCACGGGAGAAGTCCTAGCAGGAGTGGTAACTGGTCGAGACGTTACTGTCATGTCTGAGGCCATTACGCAAATCAAGGAACGAGACGACGAGAGATTCAAGCTGATTTGCGATACAATGCCCCAACTTGTATGGACGGCAACGCCAGACGGTCGCTACGATTTTTTCAATACTCGTTGGTATTCTTACACGGGCCTGACGCCAGAAGAGTGCCTGGAAATGGATTGGGAAATGCCATTTCACGTCGATGATCGACCAGAGGCTCGGGCTCGCTGGGATCAGTCGTTGAAGACTGGTGATCCTTACGTCATTGAGTATCGTTGCAGAAGCAAGGAAGGTGAATGGCGCTGGTTTCTGGGCCGTGCCTTGGCGGTACGAAATAAGGACACTGGCGAAATTGAAAAATGGTTTGGTATGTACGCCGAATTTGCACACGCATACTCGCACACATTTCTACACTTCAATTGAGGATGAAAAGGGATGAAAAAATGATATGAGGATGATGAAGATCAAGAAGAAGATTGTTTTCTTTTCCTGCAGTTTGTCAGTTGTGGTACATGCTAACTGCTCCTTACACTTAGGTACGTGCACGGATGTCCACGAGAGCATTGAAACAAAATTCAATGCCAAACGGACCAGACAACAGCTTCTCAGCGTCATTGCGCATGCTCAGGTCACCATTTTCACGGTGGATCTGCAACGTCGCGTCACCATGCTCGAAGGCGCTTTGATCTGGAACAATAACACGCACGAAGACAGTCATGATTCCAGTCGCTGGTACATTGGCGAGAATATGTATAGCGTGTTCCATCGCCTGACAAATCAGGTTGCGCAAGGAGAGCAACTCGATTTTCTCCAGTCCATCGAAGATATACTCGACAGGAAGTACACCGAAGAGGTCAAGGAGCACGGGCTAGGTCAGTGACGTCTACTTTTGAAGAGGTTTGCTATCGTTCGTATATGAAGCTAACTCGTTACTCTCAGACGACCGCTGGTATCGAACCCGGTTCCTTCCTATATATGGCAAAAAATCGAAAGCTGGAAAGTCGTCAAATGGCGGCATCATAGAGGGTGTGATTGGTGTCGTCATGGATGTGACAGAACTAAAACATCGTGGAGAAGCTCTTTTGCAACAAGCAAGAGAGAAACAAAAGGCAATCGCAAACGAGGCGGCCGCAAAGGAGGCCAACAGATTAAAGAGCCAGTTTTTGGCCAATATGTCACATGAGATTCGCACACCAATCACGGGTGTTCTAGGCATGGCCGAGCTCTTGAGTAGCATGAATCTGGATGAAGAGCAACGAGATTATGTGGACAACATTCACAGCTCGGCGACTTCATTGCTGACCGTCATCAACGACATCCTAGATTTTTCGAAGGTCGAATCCGGCCGTCTGGACGTCGAAGAAGTGCAGTTCTCTCTCTCACTTGTTGTGAAAGAAGTCGTGAGAATGCTTCGGTTTGCATTGGTGCAGAAGAATTTGGTTTTCGAGCCCGAGATTGGAGCAGACATCGAGAACGACATGGTAGTGATGGGAGACCCCGGTCGCGTGCGTCAAATCATGACGAACTTGTTGACAAACAGCATCAAGTTTACGAACCAGGGATACGTTCGATTTTCTGTGTTCACAGAGACGGAAACCTCCGAATCGATCAGAATCAAATTCGTCGTCGAGGATACTGGTATTGGCATCCAGGAAGATGTTCGCAAGAAACTATTCCAACCCTTCAGTCAGGGCGATGCATCAACAGCACGACGATTTGGCGGCACTGGCCTAGGACTTACCATTTGCAAGCACCTTCTCGATCTGATGCATGGCGAAATCACGCTCGAATCCGTGGTCGGCACTGGAACCAAGGCTACGTTTTGGATCCGATTCAACAAACCTCAGGGTCCACAGAAATCAACCAAACCGGTGCAGAGTGGAGCTATTCCCGATCGACTGCAATCCGACTTGAGTTTGTCATGCAACAGCTCAGAATACGATCATGTTGGAGAAACATCTACGGGCTCTGAGGGGGCTGTCGCCTTGTCATCATCTATGCCCCGTCGACGAATTTCTGCGCGAAGACCGTTTACTAATGACGAGGATATGGTCAAATCTGAGCGTTCCAAGTTACACATTCTGGTTGTGGAAGACAATCCAGTGAACCAGAAGATCGCCATCAAAACCATTCAAAAGCTAGGGTTTCAGGTCGCAGCAGCATGGAATGGAAAAGAGGCGTTGGATTACATGTTGGCCGTCTTACATGGCCAGAGCAGGAAGCCTGATATGATCCTGATGGACGTTCAGATGCCCATTATTGACGGATACCGATGCACTCACATCCTAAGGCAGCACCTCCCGTACCGAACAGTCGCTCAGGACGTGCCGATTGTGGCCATGACGGCCTCTGCGATTCAGGGAGACCGCGAAAAGTGCCAAAAGGCCGGCATGGACGACTATCTGGCTAAACCAGTCACCATGACAATCCTCGAACGAATGCTCGTACGCTGGTGTTCCAGCCGGCAAAAGGATCTCTCACCGCAGCCTCTTCACGCGAAATCAGATTGCTCCGAGACAGGCGAAGATTGCCAGAATGCCGACATACCCAATGTAGGACATGAGCCTGAAGCCAGTTTGTTGACTGTTGAGTTGGGCCGAGATGATGTGAATAGCCGGCCCATGATACCCACGACAAAGCCATTGACAACCGCGATAAGCGGTACAACCGCGACGACGGCGACGACTGCGACATCAGCTACATCAGCGCCAGCAGTTTCATCAGTGGCATTAGCGCCAGCAGCGCCAACAGCGATACATGCGCCAGCAGCGAAAACGGCGCCCACGGCACCAACAGTGACAAAAGCGCCAGTAGCAATAACAGCTCCAGCAGCGATGATAGCGCCGGCAGTGGTTACAGCGGAAAAAGCAACAGCAACCA
This sequence comes from Claviceps quebecensis, assembly GCA_004016085.1. Classification (NCBI taxonomy): domain Eukaryota; kingdom Fungi; phylum Ascomycota; class Sordariomycetes; order Hypocreales; family Clavicipitaceae; genus Claviceps; species Claviceps quebecensis. Next base: position 37,830 of record QEQW01000071.1, read on the forward strand.
TAACCAGCGAGCTGCGAAAAGAGTCACCACCTTTCGACTCAATATCAGCAGCTGCATCCGAGCTAAACGTGCAGGTCAGCAGGCAGGAGGGCGAAAAAGAATGGTCGAGTTTGCTTCAAGAAAACAAGTTGATTGACGCCGCGGGCGGGCCCTCGAGTTTCCGTGACGCACCATCCTTTCAGGAGCCCGGGGTAGGAGAGGCGTTGACAGAAGAGAACATGGAGAAGTTCAAGAGCGAGACCAGCACTGACGCAGAAAAGTGATGCATATTTTTGCTAGGAGCCCTCGTTTCTTGGACGCAATACGAATGCATCAAGCTCGAGTTGTTGCAGATGTAAAGAACGAAACAGAAACCAACGAACGGCGAGTATATACGGTATGCCCCGTGCGGCAAAGGACCAACCATCTGAAAGCGGTCGATGGGCGGTCTTGTGCAATGGTTGACTTGGAAGGGAGGTTCATATCAAGGCGTTTTTTTTTTGTTTTTTTCGCGCGAGAATTCTGCTGCATACGGGCGATGGTTTCTGCTCATAGTGGTATGTTCATTGTATTTATATGTTGTAGCAAGAGCGATGTTCTGTTGATTTCTTTCTTACTTATTTCGTCATTTTCTTGTTCTTTTTTATCAGCTTTTTTGAATTGGTTCACAATACTTTTCTTCTTCAATGGGGGTTTTCTTTTTCTTTTCATCAGTCTACTCAGTCTACTCAGTTTGGAATAGGTCCGATTCCGAGGCAGAAGCGAAACAAAAGGGCATCCATCTTTCTTTTCTTGCATCGGCGGCATTCACATTCTGGCTACACACATACCCAAAACATGGACGGGTGTTTTTTTTTTTCGAACCTCTGACAAGGATACGATCGGCTATGATGTAACTCAACTCAACTATCTATGCATTGGAATAAGCGCATTACTTTTTTCTTGGAAAACAAACGAGGTTTTGGTTTGGTTTTTTTTTTTGCTTGTTTTAGGTACATACGGGGTACGGGGCACGTACCGCGGACGGATGGTTGTGGGTGTCACAGAACAATATGCATCCGGTTAATTCTTCGTCATATTTAAGTCAGGCTGGCTGCTCTTGTATAAATGGTTCCCAGGCAATATTAAGAGGATGGATGGATGGACTCGTTGTCGTCAGTTCGTCAGTCTTCGGTGCACGTAAACAGTGATTACATGACAGATGCGCGTGTCCATTCTCCGTGTTCCCCCGTCAAAATCCGGTTCTCTGATATATCTGCTTTTCTATGAAAACGAGTCGGCCGTTTTGCGAACCTAGAGGGAAGTGGTGTTTAGTTCGAAAGCGAGGCGCCATATACAGGTAGATATCCGTAGGTGCAATGGACATGCGTCGCTGAAGCGTGTGTATGAACGGCCTCGGGTAATGTGGCGGCTTCTTCACGATCCCGACTGCAATTACGACACAAAGAAAGTTCCAAGAGTATCCTTTTCTCCTGTAGAAACAGATTTACTGGACGTTTGGCTGGCCTACGCCGCTATCTGAGAAAAAAAACTTCACAAAATTAATAGTGTATTGATGCTACATAGATCGCAGAAGCCTCTACGCCGTTTCTGTCTAATTAAAGCAGAGACTACCCATAGTCCGTTGATTGTCCGTGAATTGAATTGCACTGGACTCCCGATTTTCCTGTCGTCATTGTTTGTCATTATTCATCATCATTTCTTGCACAATGCATGGCCATCTCCTAACTGGCAGGCCTCTCTTAGAAATGTTCCTTCCAGAACCGGAAGTTAACTTCGCGCGTAGTGGCTTTCTTGCAGGCAGACTTGATTACGCGGCCTGGAATTGATTGTGTGGAATGTTAGTCTTGGATGGATCATTGGATGTACACACGACGAGCAGGTTTTTCTTAGTTCCCTAATCAAGACCAAGAAAAACCTCGTTGTAAATACAGGGAGAGAACGAGAAACGGATTACGAACCTGCTGCTGAAGGACCACAGAAGTACACACCGACTGTCGTGCGCTGGTTTCCCTCCAACCCATTGAGATAGGTTCTGTCGAGGATACCATTCCGCATCACGGTCAGGATTTTGTTGAAATCTGGGCGACCGAATTGCGTCCTTGACCTTAGTTCAGTGAGGGGGTCTGTGTCTGCGCCTACGCTATTGAGAACAATGTTTTGCGTCGTGTCCATGTCGAGACTCTGGGTGAGGTAGGTATGAATCTTGAGGAACTCGACGCCAGAACCGCCCGGGAGGTGAGCTGCTTCGTTGGACTGGTCTTCCAGCGAGGATAGGAGGGTCTGGAACCACTCAAAAGAGCCCGCATCCTTGCAGACCCAGATGAATTCGACACGGCGGAGGCGAGAGGGCGGGTTGGGAGAGTTGCGCAGGTGCCAGATGTTTTTAAGGATGGAAGCCCAGGGGGTGACGCCGATGCCAGTGCCGATGAGGACGGCGATTTCGTTCTCGAAGACGTCTTCTGCGGGAGCGCCGTAGGGGCCGTCGATGCGGAGGTCGGGCATTTGCTGGCCGTTTTGGAGTGCTACTTCGTACATGCCATAGGGGTCGACGTCTTCGTAGAGCTTTGCTTGTGCGCCACCGGCACCGGTTGCGTCGCCGAGAGCGCAAGTGAAGTCGCCGACTTGTCTCACGTGGATGGATATATAGGGGTCATAAGGACAGGATGTGATGGTGAAAGGGTGCCATTGGTACTTGGAAATCGAAGGCATCTGGAGAAACAGCCACTGGCCAGCTTTGTAGCGGAAGGACGGCTTACTGAACTGGATTTCGACGACGTCGTACGGGTGACGGACAACTCGGGTGATTTGAGTTTCGCGACGAGCACGAATCTCACGATACAGCCGCTCGACCAAGTACAGACCGCCGGCCCATAGCTCCCAGCGCCAGCCTAGATAACCAATGCAGTGTTTCCAGTATTTCTCTCCGTCAAAGGGGGAGAAGGCGTGGACAGAATCGCGGACGAAGCAGCCCACTGTGTGCGTGTACAGAGCCAACATAAAGGGGACGAAGAGGTGGTGTGTGTACCAGAATGTTTCAAATGACTGCTGACGGATGCGCGAATGTGCCGTCGTGTACATGAGCAGCATGCAGAGAAGCATCACGTGTCCTGTAATCCCACCGGCCTGGTTGTAATGAATTTGAACAGCACTAACGGGACGAACTTGCGTTTTCTCAATGCTGTAAAAGTTGATGTAGTGGGCGCCCACGTGGATTATCACAAAGATGAGCAGCGCGTACGCCAGTTGTCGATGAAACCAGAGGTTCTCGTCCAGAGGCAGGAAGCGAAGCTTGGGACGAATCCATCGCATCGTTGTGCGGCACACTGGCAGGAGAATCAAGGTTCCATCGACGGTAAGAACCATACCGGCGCCTCTTGATATCCAGACTGAGTACTTGAGGGCGTTGAGTCCTGCCAGCCGCTCATTCGTTGCTTGTTTGTACCTGTATCAGAATTGCCGTTAAAATCGAGCTGATTCTCTTGCACCTCCAGACGAGGAGTTGCCAGAGCAAAATTGCGAGAAAAAGGAGCAAGAATATCTTTGTACTCACGAGCCGTACACAAAGATGGCCACATGGAGTCCCCAGAATAGAATGTGGAAGATGAGCTTCTGAGGAGCGAACTGTTTGCGAACCAACTCGCGATATCCGTATTTTCCCGCCATGACGAATTGCTAGATGTATTGCCTTTTGCCGGACGGCTTTCGTAGAGAGCGCCGACCTGCGACGCAGCACCACGAGGGCAATGAACAATCCCAACCCGGCGGCGGCAACGAATCGCTTTGTTGAGGCAGATGATGAACCTGCAAGAAAAGATGGCAGTCAGGGAGTCAAGATCTGTTCGGGTTGCAGATTCCAGGTTGACCCAAGGACGTGATCAAAGCTTGCAATTCGCGACAAGCCAGTGTACGAGGCTGACGGCGGCAGAACATGTGTGAATGGCTGCGCTTAGAGTTCGGAGCGCGAGATGGTCGTCATGCACATAAGTGGAAGCTATTCATCGTGGAGATGGGGCTCAAGTAAAGATGATGAATGTTGATGATGAACGCATGTTCGCACTGCGCAGAAAAGTGTCTGCTGGAAGAGGTCATGACGCATGTCTAATGCACCTTGTGCATGTCCATGATGCACGTTGGGCTCTCTATCTCTTGTCGTTGGCCAGCCTCTCTCTCTGCCTCAGCTCTCGGCTCAGCTTATTCGCAATGAGGGAAAACTGCCAATAACAGGCCCAGCCGCACCTGTGACTGGCCCAACAATGAGACATATAGCGGCCACTAAGCCTGATTTGGCGAGCATCACACTTCCCGGCGCTTAAGAAGGGCGCGGCTAATGAGGAATCCTAGATTCGTCAAGGGATGCAACATCATGCAAGAGACTTGTGCGGGCGAAACAACAAGGTCCGACGAGTGGTGGAACCTGCGACATGCAAACTTGCTTTGACGTCAGTTGATGCGAATCTTCTTCTGGTGAGCTTTAAGTGGCGGATGTCAAGGGCCGTTCATCCGTCACACGTTGTTGCTTAACCTTCGGGCTCGTGGTGGCCATGGCAAACGCAGCGTCGTCCGTCCAGAATCATCCAAATTCAAGATACATTAGGTACCTCTAGTCCACAACAAATCCAACAGATCACCACCGCTTTCTACATGTCGGAAAATGTGCTCCTGTTCGCTTGCTCCGTTCCCGTGCCACTTTCCCGCGCCATTCTTATCATCGAAGATCAAGGATGAGATGTCCTGGCATAAAGCTTGTGAGCATGCCTACTGATAGATCCCAATGGAGAAAGACACTTAGAGTGAATGATGATTCTTCATGAGCAGAGCCCGTTGGTCAATGGGCTAGGTTGTGCAGATGGAAACGGAGTTGAGACTCGAGAGTGGATAGGTTGAAGAGAAAGGAACAAGATACAAGACATCTCAACCAGCAAGGCCGATTGCTCATGATAAGAGTAACTTGAGAAATGAAAGCTCTTGTTAGACAGGGCAGCGAGATTCTCAAGGTAGCAAATAGACTCCCAACCAGAGTAAGTAATTGTAGGTCCATGAAAATTTGTGATAGGCTAAGTCTCCGGTATGTTTGTAAACAGCTATGGCAAGACTACTAAATTCTAGCAATACAGCTGCCAGCTAGCTCTGCTCGACTTGAACGTACAAGTCTAGGATGCAAAAATAACACACAACGCGACACCATTATAGTACATTTAAGTACATATTAGTTTCAAGTTATCCTGGGGCAAGGGTCTGCATACTCAGGTTCAAAGACTCGTCCTCGAACAGTTCTCCGAAACGACGAGAGTCCCATAGCCAGACTGTAGATGGGCCGTGGGGTAGTCCACCATCGCCTTCTTTTCTTGTCCTTTGTACTTGCTATCCCTCGGCAGCCGTGGCCAGACCCGATGAAGCTTTGCATAACCTGCAAAAAGTTCGAATGAGGTGTCGTGAGTATCATCGTAGCGCCAGATTAGGCACGGCTTTTTGGACAAGAAACGTCCCCAACTCGGCACGTTTTGTCCATCTTCTAAAGACGTGATCAGGGGCCAACACTCATGGGCGTGGTGTGAGGCTGCAGCAATCGCCGAGAACTCAAATGACATGCGGCCCACGCGAAGCCACGAAGGAGACCCGTTGATCGAAGGTCTTCAGTATGGACTAGCTCGAGTGACATCATGTTTACAGCTCTCGATATGAGTTCAGTCCTCGAAAACAAGAAGCTCCAGTCCAAAGCCTGACCAACAACAGTTCAGTTAGTTCAGTTTCAGCATATAATACATGATATGGAAGAGCTGCTTGGATTGATAACCATACGCAGCCAAAGAGACTTTAGCAATAACATTCACATGGTATTCGATAGCAAACAACAACAAACACCCCAGCGTGGAGGAGATGAAAAGGAAAAGATTTCATCATTTAGACCGTGACCATTATATCTTGCGGCCGTAGTAGTCCAGATGTCCCTAGCCGGCTAACCATGCAATGAAACACAATGGATCGTGACTCCGCGCACCGCGATTTTCCAGCCCTCCGCATAAAAACCACCACAAGCCCGACACTCCCCTTAGTACTTCTTGTTGTCCCGCAGGGAATCCGCAAATTCCTCCAAGGGACTTCGGATGAGTTTGGTCTCCTTCCACAAGTTGGGAGTAAGGAAGCCGTAGGTGTTGCTGACGGCGACGAAACAGGCCTTGAGGGTATTCTCAAGGGTCTTGGTGGAGCCGGCGGATGAGGTGTATGCGTCCTCGACACCGGCGAGCTGGAGGAATCGCTTGACAGCGGGGGAGGCAACGAGGCCGGTACCTCGGGGGGCGGGGATGAGCTGTGGAGCAAGAAATCGGGTTAGACCATATGGCGACTACAGTGAAAGCACAGCTATCTCTCCTTCTTCTCCTTCGGAGCTGCTCGTGGCTCAACCAGATCTGTTAAATGTTGAAGGAGAAATTTGGGGATAACATACTCGGACAGTGACGGAACCACACTTGCCGCTCTGCTTGGAGGGCAAGGAGTGAGGAGCACCCAGGTTGGTACCCCAGTAGCCTCGTCGGACGGGGATGACGCTGAGCTTAGCGATGATGATGGCAGCGCGGATGGCAGTGGCGACTTCCTTGGAGGTCTTAATGCCGAGACCGACGTGGCCCTCTGAGTCACCAATGATGACAACGGCCTTGAATCGGGTTCGCTGACCGGCACGAGTCTGCTTCTGGACGGGCTTGATCTAAATTTCGGAGTACCATGTCAGTCCACGACGTTCTGATCGGATGCAAACTAATATACGAGTGCAAATCCATGTCTCGCTACCCCTCTCGGCCAAGCCTGTGACGCGCGCCTTATTGCGCCTTCGTTTGGGCCCTCAGTTGTCCTAATCGCTGCCTCCGGTATTTTTGTTCCCATCTCTTCCATACGTCTCCATTGTGTCAAGGGAAAGTGATGCCGCCATCACAGCTCGCAATGCATTTCCCAAATCGTAGCAAGAAAAGAAGATAGATTGTAAAGGAAAATTGGGGGCGTATATATCGCTTCGCACCTTCATGACCTCATCCTTGAGCTTGGGCAGGAATTGGTCGACAATCTGGAACTCCTTGATGGGCAACGAGTGCAGGTAGATCTCCTCCATGCTGTTGATCTTGCCAGCCTTGACCAGACGGCCAAGCTTGGTGACGGGCTGCCACTCCTTCTCCTCGCTCTTGCCGCCGCGGCGACCACGGCCACGGCCACGACCACGACCACGGTCACCTCCTCGGGATCCAAAACCACCGCCGCCACGTCCACGGTCAGCCATGTTGATCGATGTGTTTATTGCGGTTGTCGTCGGGAGAGGGATTGATTTCGGCGACGGCGCTGTGTCGGATGTTTCTCTGGAGGAATTGTGTGTCGGCAGAGCGGGATGCAACTGGCTGGCTGACTTTTCGCGCTCCTGGGCGGGGGTGGAATAAGAAGTCCGACCAATTGGGTGCGTTTTGGGTTTCTGGGTGTGCTTGGGTTAGGCGAGCCCTAATGAGCCATTTGTGGCCAATAACTCGTAATGCCCTGGCCGGAGAGGCAACCTGCGAAAAAGCGGGCCCAACCTGTCCCATAAACCGGCGTCCGTCCGCTCACTTAGATAAGTAAGTACGTACCTACATACCTACCTAATGTTACATGTACTTTGACAAGTTTGAAGTGGCTCGCGACTCGTGACTCGTGAGTAAGTGAGCGGTGAGAGTGAGCCCCAGATGCTTCCGCTGAACACCATCGCGACTATGTTCATAGATTGATGCATGTTGGAACATGCATTCTATTGCCACTATGTAGCTAATACAACTCGGCTAAGAGATACATGATTTGAAGTCTCACGCGCAAACTTGTACTCAACGAGTGATCACTGATAGCCAGCGACTCACGCACTGGCCCACAGATTCACTCACTCACTCGCTCGCTCACTCACTCATATAGACTGGATCGCTCATTCGCTCACTCAATCGGTCATTCACTGATTTGCGCACTGCGCGCTTGCGCCGAAAGATCACATTTCGCACCAAATCAATAAACTTGCATATGTTAATGTGTCAATGTACCAATGGCCAACCTTGAGTTTCAGAATTTGGCATGCTCAAAACCTCGCACAAGTGGAAGAAAGAAACACGCGATAAGCTGGGAGAAGAGACTAGTAGAAGTGCTTGAGAGAAGAGAGAATGATGGGGCATGTGAGTGGAGGATACTCAACAGGCAAGGTTCAGTAGCGAAGGCATGCCTCGCGCGTTTGACAAACGTCTACTGCGTTGCCTGTTCTCGTGAAAATGCAAAATAGTACACCCTCAGATGCACATACTAGCTGGGATCACTTGTCCGTTTTCACGATCAAGTGGTCTGATGGTTTGACTCGCTGGGCCCATTCACTAGATTCACACAAGTCTGGTTAGTAAAAGAAGCATCCCAAGGATGAAGACCATGACACGATGTATATAACTTACGTCCAGCTTCCGTCATAGACTTTGCGCGACTCGGGAGATCCGTACCCAGCAACTTCCAAAGCCGCATCAATTACACAGGCAGTAACTCCGGTGCCGCACGTGGAGATGATGGGCTTGTTGGGATCCACGCCCTTTTGTTCAAATATGCTGCGCAGCTTTTCCGCTGATGGATAAGCCTTGGTCTGTTGATCCAGAAGGGCACTGAACGGTATACTGGTAGAGCCAGGCATGTGACCCGATGATAGACCCTCGCGCGGTTCGGGATCTACACCTCGGAACCTGCCATTGGGACGAGCGTCAAGGATCTGCACTCCTTCGGCCCCTTCCTTGTTGGAATCCGTGGCAGCCTCTTGGACGTCTTCGAAACTGGCTACTTTGCCCTCGTCGAGCTTTGGAATGGGATATGGATAGCAATCCACACCGTAGAGCTCACCCGACTCGGTAGGTAACCCTTCTTCCACCCATAACTTGAAGTTGTTCAGGATGTGAACATTGGCGTGTCCAAAAATCTTGAAGGTCCAGCCAACGCGAGGAGCACTGAAAATACCGAGCTCTTTGGTGTCATAAACGACTACTGTATCCTCCTTGCGAATTCCCAGTTCACTCAACGCAGCTGCAAATCCCTTGGAATTAGGCAGCATATGTGGATAAGGGCTGTGTTTGTCGATGACCTTGTCTAGGTCAAAGAAGCGAGCTTTTGGGATGCGCTGCTGTCTGAAGACTTCGATGCCTGTTCTTCCATCGTTGGGCAAGAACCACGAGGCGCAAATGGGTATCACTCGTGGGCTCGTGCTGATATGCGAAGGAGGGTTCTTTTTCAGGGCTTCATGAAGCTCCTTGGGGGTGACGAGGTAGCTTGAGAGGTTTCTGGTGGACGGCATGTTGTAAAGAATGCCTCTGGTCTTCCAGGAGGAAAGACCGATACGGGAGCTGCAAGAAAATGCGACAGAGGCCATGACAGATCTCTCAGTCTCTCGACGGGCGAGAGAATCGCGAGATACCGGAAGCCTTGCAGTCTCCGAATCTGGGCCACACTGTGCTCTGCCAGATCTTGAGTGAAGAGAGTGGTGTTTGAGAGACGTTGAAGTGCGTCTTTGCACAGTAAATAATCTCGCGTAAAGCTGGACAACGCGAGGACAAGACGATGGGAGTGTTCGCGGCGAGCGCAGCGATGCGGGGTACGGTTGTCGGAAGGATTATGACGACAGCGTACTCCGTATTAAGTAAGTAATTACTCTGTAGAGTCTTCAAAGACGAGACGGTGAGGTGTGGTCACTGGTGTTTGTACATTGTAGTTCCAAAGAACTCTTGGAAGCTTGCTGGGTTGCAGCTTGCAGGGAGCTGGGACCCACCTTCAACCCCACATGTCAATTGCCTGGACTTTTTGGGGGAGCTTGGCACGCGACGCACAACAGGCAGGCCGCATCGCAGAACAACGTCTTGTCTTCGAACCGCCCGCTTTCTTACTCAGTATCAGACTATCAGCACAAGCACCGCCTTGGTATGGAGCCAATGTAAACCAATATGAAAGTCATCATAAAAGAGTGGAATACCGTGGCCACCTGGCGCTGGGACATTCCAGAAGACGACGTTTGTGGCATCTGCCAGGTCCATTTCGACGGGACATGTCCGACGTGCAAGTATCCCGGCGACGACTGTAGTCTATGTCAGTCAAGATTTGATCTCCCCCATCTCTCTTGGACTTGGTCGTCCTGGCCACTTCTACCACGCTTTCTAACCCGAAACCCCTCTTCTTTAGTGTCGGGGAAATGTGGCCACAACTTCCATATGGTGAGCTCACCCATCATGTCGCCGCATATGCGTGGGCACGGAGCTGCAGATTTTTTGCTAACCGTTGTGCGTCTGTAGCATTGCATCATGGAATGGATCAAGCAGGAAGCTGCTCGTGGGCAATGCCCCATGTGCCGACAAAGTAGGTGGACTTGAGACTGGCTGTTGATGACATTCGTCGCTGACGAGCTTGCAGCATTTGAATGGGTTGATCAATCCAACGAGGGCACACTACCAGTTGAATGATGCGTTTCGAAGAGCGTTTCGAAGAGATCGCACAGTTGTGTCGGCTTACTTCTCGCCTACAGTGAAAGGTAGAAAACAGACACTGTTTGAACGTGGAAAAAGAAAGAGAAAGAAATTTCCATTGCTGAGTATATTCTTAAGTCATCAAGCTATGTCATTATCTGTTGTACGTGCTGGCGTGGAAATCATCTTCGGCCCTTTCTACCCTGGCTAGTCTTAGGCATCATTTCGAGCACACGAGCGCGATAGAGAAGAGATCCTCTACGTCTCTGGAACATACACGCCATCTTTGCAAAGAACCACAATCTTCTTGAAAAACCGCCGCCACTCCAGCGGATCCCCCTTGATCTTGATGAAGCGAACATCGAGGAGCTCAGTTTCGTCGGGCAACATCTGCTTGTATACTTGGATCTCACCATGCAGGCTCTGTTGTCTTCCGTCCACAGCCTTGACCCTGATGGTGGCGATGGGGCTTCCATGCAAATTGGGAGTTACTGGCGCCACTGGGACGTTCAAGTGGTGTAGAGCATCGCTAAGTAGTTGAGTCAGATGAGTTGGGGGAACGGGGGAGAAGAAGCGGGTCAGTGATTCGGCGGGGCAGATATCGCGAAATCGGCGGGCGTGCTGGGTGAGTGTCATGGATGGACCTGGTATTGGCGAGAATTGTGACATGGATGGTTCGTCGGCCAGTGTTTCCGGGAGCAGACGGCGTGTGCCTGCGGTACGATGGGGTAGTGAGGAGGCCGGGGCGGCCATTGAGCGAAGCATCGGACGTTCCCAGTCCCAATCACTATCAACTATGGGCACGTCTGGCTGTGTGGAGGAGAATTTCCCGGCATTGAGCCCTGTATCGATATTCATGTCTTCGACGCTGGACGGAAATAGCCTTTGCGATGCGGGCGGCAGGTGACTGAAGTCGACGCGCAGATTCTCTAGCATTTGCGTAGCCAGATTGATAGGATCCGTGATTTTCCCATCAGACGTGAAGAGAGGATTGTGACGCGTATACCAGGGGTGCTGCCGTATTTTCCGGAAACTGAATCTCTCCTGAGGCTCTACCGACATCATCCCGCGCAGGAGTGATAATGCCTCTGGTGGCACTCGCTTCCACAAGGCATCCGTGCTATGACCGCATGTCTTTACATACTCGCCATACTCCCAACTGCTCGACGACGGCTCATCCCACGGCGTATTTCCGACGAGGAGGACAAATAAAATCACGCCGCAGGACCATATGTCGACGAGATCGGCAGCGTACTTGGCCGGAAAGCCAGCACTTCTACTTTTCCGATCCGCCCCGCTGCAGGCGAGAATCTCGGGAGCAATGTACGGCGGGCTTCCACACAACGTAGAACTTGTCTTTCTCTGGCCCTTGTACTCAAACATGGTAGCCATGCCAAAGTCGGCCAGCTTCAGGTTCCCGTCCGAAGAGAGCAGGATGTTTTCCGGTTTCAAGTCTCGGTGGGCCACGCCCTTGGAGTGCATGAAGCTCACCCCGCTGATGAGCTGGACAAAGTAGAGCTGCGCAATGTCTTCCCGAACCCCGACGTCGGCCTCGATCTTGTCGAACAGATCTCCACCTTGCGCAAACTCCATGGCGATCCAGCGCCATATGGAGTCCTCTCCCGAGGCGAACCATTCGATGATGTTGGGATGTTGGCCCACGTGGGAGTGTAGAGACACCTCCATGGCGATCTGTTTGGCTGATATACGGCCATGCTTGACGGCATAGCCTTTGTGAATAAACTTGACGGCAAATACCGGCTCGCTACTGTCTAGGGGTATGGCCTTCTTGATGCTACATTTTTGATAGAAAAGAGCAACAGTGGTTGGCGACGTATGTAAGACTTTTGCGCATCATGTCAAAGAGGCGAGGGGCAGGAAGACAACTGGTTCGAGACCAGGAGACACGGGGAAAAATATTAACTCACGAAGCATAGGCTCCTCGGCCAACCGTCTTGGATATGATGCGAAAGGGTAATTCCTTGGGGAGAGGGTCTAGTTGAGACTGCTCATCTCTGGCGTCAGCAAGATCAATAATTCGATGAACCCGCCAAAGGCATAACGGAAGACGTCGTGGGAAACAAGTACGGGAAGCTTACCATTGTGCAACGTTGCAGGATGGCAACTTCATCTGGCCGCGCGTACAAGACGCTGGAGTTTCGATTCTCTTTTCTTGTCTCATTTAAAGTCTAGGGTGTTCTGCGAAAGTAGTGCTGAGACAGGAATCAGGACAATAACAACACGTCATGCCCCGCTAGGAGCCTCGATGCGACGCCAAAACAACTGTTTCAACTTACATACCACATGCATTCTAAATCTATAGGATTCAACAGCACACAAGTAACTGAACAATACATAGTATAGTTGTGTTTTCTAACGCAGGCAAAGGTTTGTCCTTCGCAGACCAAACTTTGGATGACGGCAAGGCTTAGCATACAGATTGTCTGTCTTGGACGATTCTGTGCTCCAATGACCAATGAGCACTGTCCGCATAGCTGGGCGACTGCAGTGTTCGCCGCGACGAGGTTCCGGCGATGCATCACCATCCGCGTCCAAAATTAAATGATGTGGTTGGGCGCGTCGATCGCGTCGATCGCGTCGATCTCGTGTGCCCGCGTAAAGCTGCAAATTGGTGCGCTGCTGGCTGCCGTCGGGTTCCTTCTTTCCAGTGGCCGTTATGTAGTAGGCTACCTACCTACCTAGGTAGTACTACATAGTGGCCCCTGCTGTTTCTGGCATTGGCGCCTTCACGCGCTGCAAGGGCGGTCTGAACGCCGCATGGACGGGAATCGCCCCCTGTTGGTCGCTGCTCGGTTGCTGCGGCAAACAGACCAGGCTACACAGGGCCGGGGGCGTTTCTGGCGACCCCTTCGTTGTGCTGGGCCCGGGGCCATCAAAACAAATATTTCCACAGGAACCGAACCTTCCCGATTTTTTTTGTTGGAGTCTCGTCAATTCTTCACATTGCATCCAACGCACGACTGAATGCTGTAACAGAGGACAAGCCTTGACGACCTGCTCAAACCCTGCCCGTCCCAAGTTCTTCTGCTATCGGTGCGTTCTTGTTCGTGGGATAGCGCTTCAACGTCACTAGTCTCCCGTCGATTGATATTGGGGCCGGCCTTTTACTTTCCTTGTTGGCCTTCTCGCAAGCATCCTTTTCCGCATCCTATTCCGCGCCGCACCCCCTACACAGCTTTTTCATCTTCTTGGGTTCCAGTGAGAGACTCCTCACGAGGCCACGTCATTGTTACCCATTCGGCGCTTTGTAAAACTGCCCCTGCCAGACAAGACATCTCGCCGTCCAGGTTCGAAACACGACACTATTTGACCTAGGCCACCTCGTCTACGCGAGAATGGACTACACAATGGAAGACTCTCAAAACTCAGCTCCTGGTAGTGCACCAACTTCCAAGCTCAATGCTTTGCGGAAGGGAACAGATGCCCAGAGTGTTACAAAGAGGTACGTAGCAGCAAGATTGTGACGCGACAAAAATCAGCAGAGAATCCTAGCGCGGCCGAACACCACGGAATACTTCGAGACCGAGAGTTCGCTATTCTCCTGGGCCGACTTCAGGCTCTTCATGTATGGAACACATCACTTACAGTTGCGACTCTCTTACTGTAGATTACAAACGGAGCTGATGCAGCTCATGACCTCGCCTGCTCCTGGTGTATCCGCTTTCCCCTCTGCCGACGGCAACCTGCTGTCATGGACTGCCACTATCGAGGGTCCTGACGACACCCCCTATGTCGGCTTAACCTTCAAGCTCAGCTTTGCTTTCCCTGCCAATTATCCATATGCGCCACCCACCGTCTTATTCAAGACACCCATCTATCACCCCAATGTGGATTTCTCGGGCCGAATTTGCCTCGATATCCTTAAGGACAAGTGGACAGCAGCGTACAATATTCAGACTGTTCTTCTGAGTCTGCAAAGTCTTTTGGGCGAGCCCAACAAGTACGTCATCACCACATTTCATTCACCTAGTGCTATGAGGAGAAATGTACACGACATGCACATGTTTATCTGACTCTTGCTAATCGATAATGGCTACCAGCTCCTCCCCGCTGAACGGCGAAGCTGCTGAGCTGTGGGACAGTAACGCGGAGGAGTTCAAGAAGAAGGTGCTGGGAAGGCACAGAGATATCGAGGAGGAGTAGGACGTGGGCGCACTTTCATATTTGCTGTTCCCTCGTTTCCGCATTTGTGGATTGGAAAGTATCTTATGCGGCATTTGGTCAAGTCTGGAGTCTTTCGGGAGCACGTCCTGGTAATGGACGTTGGTGTTGGGTCAGCATTTGGCTTTGCTTTTTGATTGTTTGTGTGTTTTTATTATGGCGGCCTGTGGAACAGTATTAGGCGCAAATAGGTTGAGCCAAGTATTCCAAGTTTTGAATATGGAAGGACGAGGTTTGCCTATGCTTCGATTTCTTCTTTCACGGCCGAAGTAATTGTATCAGAAGCCACTGTTTCATTGTGTCTCAACAGTTCCAGCCAGTCTTCGTCAACCACAGGCGCAACGGACATCGAAACATCCCGGGTCCAGTAATGAAGAACGCATTTTGCTTTCTGTACATCGACAATTTCGGCGCAGGTAGTAAGTTCCGTAGTTTGTTTCACCGGCTTCATCCATGACCAAGTAATGCGACTTGAATTCATCATCACATTCAGAACTTAACCACCAGAACCATAAGACTCCGTATCCTACCTCAAGGTAGATGCAGAAAAAAAAAGGGTTCATCACAATTCATGTGATCTGTTATATTTTTCCTTTTAAAAAAAGACTCATCCCAACTTCCAAATTTTCCCTTCGCTAAAAACGCCTTCTTACTCCTCCACAACGAGAGTGTGAAGACCCTTGGGGTCCTTCACGTTCACGGCCTGAACATAGCTGTACAGCTTCTCCTTGGCATCCTCCTCGTCGTTTCGTCGTCGGGAAATTCGGACACGCAGTCGGAAGGGGCATCCCTTGATACCTTGCTCCCAGACCTTCTTGTTCAACTGGGGGTCGAGACGGACGTCGCTGGTGCCCTGCAATACAAGTCTTGATCAGCATGTGAGGTCCAGACTAATCGGACCGATGTTTGACATCGCTCTGGAGATTTGGCGTAAAAGTTGTATGGCAACTCCAGTGACGCCAGTTCGGAACAAATACTGCTTGAAAAATGGATGTCTCGTACCATAGCCTGGGTGGCGAAAGCCTTGATCTCCTTGATGGCACGAGGAGCCCTCTTCTTGAAGGTGACACCATGTAACTTTTCAACCCGTTAGCCCAATGTTCCCAGCTTCGTTTCTCGGCACATCATTCCCAGACTGATAATCGGTTTGGTATAATCGGATAGCCATGAAGGACAGTCAGACGTACTCTCTTGTGGAGGTGGATGGTGTATTCGCGGGCGACGACGTCCGCAATGGCGGAGCGCTGGGGCTTGCCGGAGGGCTTCTTGGCGGACGACATTTCTGAATGAGTTAAACTGATTAGAATTTCGTTGTAAATTTGATGCCAAGTGTCGCGAAAACACCGTTGCGACTCGTGACGGCGGGGAGAGGGCGAGTGATGGTAACAGAGAGGCAAGCCAATTGCTAGCACGGAAAGCCGAGAGCAAAAGACGAACGTCGTCTGCTGCGGACTTTTTTTCGCGCAAGGACAAGAGGGAAAGAGAGGCTCTTTGGGAACAATCGGTCTCGTACCTGCGAATCGTCTCGTGAGATTTGGCGGCGTATCACGTAGGAGAAGGGATGTAGATTCGGAGAGCCAAATTCCACAAATTCTTTGTGCGTAGGGCAGGCCGGCTCGAATGGTGAGTAGTGGGGGGTAGCGAGCCAATCAAGCAGGATTTTGGTGGAGAGGCCGACTCTGTCACGTGCAGTCTGTAAACTTGCAAGTTGCAACGCGAACTCGGAACGAAGCCACCTGGGTGGAGTCTCATTTGACGAGCAGCGAATCATTGATTAGTTGTGACGGCGCTCGGCCACACTCCCAGTCAGACTGTCAGTTGGCCAAAAGTGGGTGTTTACGAGGCCCGTCCGTCACCTCCCAAATGAAATCCTGGGCAGCATCGGCAACCACCTGTCAATCCCGACCACTTCCTCTTTTCCCGCAAGTCAACGACGAAGAAACTTCCCGGTATACGACCTTCTGCGCACCGCTTCCCTCATTACGTTCAGCTCAAACGATTCCGCGAAATCCTTTGGCGCGTCCAATCTCGTTATTCTCTCGCCTACCGTATCCCATCGTTCCACAGACTTTTGGTACCAGGGAAGCGTTTTAGCAAGGTGCATCTTGCCGTCGTGAAACGTGGCGCAGATAGAAAGCTACCACCACACCAGAGATCGACTCTACCCGCTCAAACGTCGGATTGTTTCTGTATTCCTTTCGCCTCGTCTTTCACTCAACATCTTCCAATCGGTCGCCTCGCTGGAAGGATTATTGCGCCCAATCACGATAAGATGGCTGATCGATATCGGGCGGCGGCGACGCCTTCGCCTTCGCCATCACCATCGCCTTCGGCCTCACGTTCCCTCTCATCCCAGCCGGACTCGACGAGAACTCGGCTGCCGACGTTATTTGAAGTTCTGAGTCGACGAACGCTCCCCCCCGTGGATCTCTTCTCCTTTTACATCTACATGCGGGACCAGCAAAGATCGGTGGATTATCTGGATTTCTGGTGAGCAGAAAAGTTCAGCAGCATTCGGTTCTTTTTCCGTCTTGTTTCTTCACAATTCTTTAGGAGCTGCATGATTTGGCCCGAAATGGCGACCAAAACATTTCAAGACTAATCTTGCTCGGTTTTAACCTTAGGCTGGATGTTGCTCAACACATGTCACTATGTCGACATTACGTACGCGAATTGCGACGATCTGTTCTCGTAGCAACCCCCGATATGGAAAAGACAAACTCCAAAAGATCGTCACAGATTCTTGAAAATATTGGCGACCTCGATCCACGGTCAACAGGGCTATCGATGTACGCAACGGAAAAGGAGCGCGATCAGGACGCGCAAATGTCGGCATTCCTTCGTGAGGATCAGACTCACGACTCTCCTCACAGCGGCTCGGGAATAGCTCGTCCCAGTCCTCAATTTAGCGGCATGCCTCGCGACGCGACCAACTCAAGCTCACCATCGCATACGGTTTCTCGCCAAGACATCAGAGGATCCGCCGAGAAGATTCTGTACACGTTTCTGTTGCCTGGTGCCGAGAGGGAGATTACGCTTCCTGGATCTGTTACGATAGACGTGACCACTGCCATTGAGGACTATGGACGTGACGATCCGGAGGTGTTCGATGTTGCCAAAGACTACGTTTTCCAGGCCATGGAACGTGACGCATTTCCTGGGTTTTTGCGAATGAAAGCATTGGGCAACCTTATTCCCCCAACGCTGGTAATGCGTCTAATTATTGGACTCGTCTCCATGTTCGGCGCCTTCTGGGCTGCATTTGTTCTCATTTTTCTCGATAAGGATCGCCTGACCAGATGTTGGGTAAGTAGATTTCCAGCCACCCAGCTACAAGATGCAAATGCTACTTGTAGCCCTCTCCCGAATTCGCTGGCTGACGACGTCGCATAGCTCATTCTTCCTTTTACCGTTGGGGTCTACTTTCTTTCGTCGTACCAGTATTCCCTAGACCCGATCATGGCTCTTGTTGGTTTCAGCGAATACACACCCTTTAATTACTCCCAGATTCGAGAGCCGTACGTCCGTCAACTTCTCGCTAAAAGAGCCCTCATGGTTCTTGCCATTACTCTTCTCGTTGACGCCGCTCTGTGCGTCTTGTTCATCTTGGTCCCTGGCAAGAGACTGTAGATGGTACAGCCTGATGCCGTTTCCTTGTATGCCACGATCTAAGGCTGCCTTTTGCGAGTCCACGAGTCTCCAAAGAACCTTACATGACCACTAACGACCAGCACCACTCAATTTACGCGACAACGTGGGCGATGTCCCACACCTTTTGGTCCTTCCATATTTTAAAGCTTTGTAACTGTACTTTGGCAGCGATTAGGGTTCTCGGCGTTATGGCTTTACTGTCCTTTCTTTTCTGATGCGTACTTTCCTCCTAAATCATGTCTTTTCTTTTTTGGGGCTCATACTTCGCACAGCCAGTAGTATCCTCTTTTTAGTGGTTATTCCCTCTTGTCAAGACCACAAAGCATGCCAAGCTGATCTTAATCTCCTTCTTACTTTTGTATTTGTTACCTTTTTTCTTTCATGAAATGTTTTATCATCTTGCTTCTTTGTAGCATAGGGCTACTTTTTGCCCTTTACTATTCGACTGCGGAGCGGGCTGAGTCGAGACAAGACAGAACCAAACAATGGGATAATGCTCAAGGAGAAACAAACCATATTTTCCAGATAGACAAGAAGTTCTATTTTGCTACAAGCCATCATAACCTTTTCCTTGATTGACCTTGCGTGTGACTCAATTTAGCTCACATTACGTGCAGCTCATAGATCTGTCGTGACGCAGGTTGATCATTCATGTCCCGTCTGAGCCGTCTCCCTCTTTACACCACTGCCTCTTCATATTGAGACCCATTCAGGATTCGCCGATGGTGATACCTCTGTTTTGTGTAAAATACATTCATGTATAAAACACTCGATTTACATCTTGCGCTTGCTCGACCGCTTCGTCTGCTCTTCCGCCGCAGGGGCCTCATCCAAATCCATAGCCTCGTCATGCGCGGGATTCGCTGCACCTCCTACGCAGCGCTTGTTGTTTCGTCCTCTCCGGGCCATACCCTCCTTCATCAAGACATCCTTTTTCCCCATGTCTTGCTCATCGACCACTAGAGCCTGGATCTTAACCTCTGCGGCCCCTTTTTCGGTCTCTCTTTTCAGGGCCGCATCGCGTATGCGTTGGATCTGGACTTCGAGGTCCCCCAGCGTAGATGTGCATTTTTCGGACCAGTTCTCCAGAGCGGCAATCATAGATGGAATGCATCCAGGCTCCAGGTCGCGGAGGGGGGCTAAGCTGGTGACCTGGACGGTCTTTCTATCTGGATCGAGGGTGGCTTTCATCAGGCCCGCGTATATGGCGGTGATGACGAGCTCTTCTACCTCTCGGGCCGAGGAGAGCCCTAGCTCTTGCTGTAGGACATCGTAATGCAGATTGCGACGGTCTCGGGCCAGATTGAGTATGGAGAGCTGTCGCAGCTTAAGAATTTGTGATTCGTTCAGGGAAGGAAGGTTCGTTGCAAGGCCTCGGTAGCTGCTGTAGGTCCCGTATGAGAATATACGGAGCAGATTCAGATGCGAGGCAAACTCCTCGCTGGTGGCAAGTGCCTGTATATTCGGCTGCTCGAGGAGTTCGGCGAAGACATAGGTGTTAGGTGCGGAAGTAGCTTGTGTGATGAGGTCGGCAGCAGCTCGTGGATGCACAGCAGATTTGGAGAGAGCCAGGATTGGCTGTAGTACTTGGAGAGTAACATGACATTAGCTAGAGCATTTCACGCTCGAAACTTTGTCGCTGGGATGATGGCATGAGGCTTAAGATGCCACGACGAGGGGATGGGGTTGCGTGGACGGTGGAGGATCTGGGGGCCACGCGACAGCTTTCGAAGTTTACGAACCTCAAGAGCATCTAGAGCCTTTACCTGCTCCATGCTGTACTATTTGCCGGACGCTGCTGATCAGGGGCCTGAGGCCCTTGTCATGTGGCAAGGAATCTGCTTTCAAAGATGAACGAGGTCGTTTGTGATGGAATGGTGATCCAGCTTCTTGGTGGAGCTCGCGACGCGAGAGCGGGAGCGGCAAATGCAGTAAATGCAGTAAATGCAGCAAATGCGTCGAAGGATTGACTTGAGACTCAATACGTTGTTATCGAATGGGGAGGCGACGCTCTTTGGAGACGAAAAGGCTTGTTGTCATTCACAATATGCATCGTATTCCTGTCAATACCGGTCGGTAGCTGGAGAGGTGTCGCGTTAATAAGCTTATCAAAGCATAAACGTTGTCGGGCGGGCCCATGGCCCCACATGCAAGCTGCACCAAGTGTCACCACACATTGTCATCACACATTGCGGCAGCCTTCCTTCCTGCCTTGGAAGTCGGAAGTTGGAACTTGGCACTCGGGACCGCTACTGTAGGCTGCACTGCTCTCGAATTACCTAATTGCGCATGTCTTTGGACATTGTTCTGACGAACTGTGCTCACTGCTCAGGAGTCAGGACAGACGAGGTGATCCTATCTTGCGCGCTGCGCCGTGAGAGGGGAGATGGGAAAGATGCAAGGTGCAAGATGAAAGACGAAAGACGAAAGACGAGAGTGCAAACGACAAACGACAAACGACGAAGACGGAATATGAACTTCAGAGCACTCCGTAAGAAGACTTGACGCACGGTTTCAAACAACACAGTCAGATTCAAATGAGCTATAATTATTAATCGAACCATGCCGGAGCGCCCGCAAACCAACTTTTTGCCTTGCATGATGCATCAACTATAAGGTGGCGCCCCACCTGCGACGGCTCGGTGAGCACTGATTACGCCTTAATAATAATAAGTTTCTGGTGGCGTCGTAGCATCGGCAAGCCGGGCGAGACGATGAGAGAGGAAACCTACGC
Source organism: Claviceps quebecensis (assembly GCA_004016085.1). Taxonomy (NCBI): domain Eukaryota; kingdom Fungi; phylum Ascomycota; class Sordariomycetes; order Hypocreales; family Clavicipitaceae; genus Claviceps; species Claviceps quebecensis. The sequence goes on from QEQW01000071.1 coordinate 58,857, forward strand.
AATTAACGTTAATTACCTACTGCTGCTTCTATTTCTTTGCTTCTCCCCCGCCCTCTTCGCCTCAACTTTTGCTGTCCCCTTGTATGGTCCTTTTCTAGCCGCTCTGGATCATCGTGCGTGCCTTCGACCTTGCCACACGAGAGCCTGGCGCTTTCGCGATCCGTTGCGCCTCTTCTGGTACTCCTCTATCAACCCACTGCAATCTTGCGCCGCTGAGCTGCTGGACAGCTGCGCTGCAGTACCCATAGCACCGTCGAGAGGTAGTTTCTCTTCTCGACCAGTGACCACAGTCATACATACATACCACCTAAACACCAAGCCGAGCACCATCCAGGCATGGTTGCGGAGACCCTTTGACCCGAGACGACGCTCATCAAGTGCAACGTCGAAAGATCCCCGTTTTTGTGGAGAGACGTGCAAGGGAAAAAGCCGCATACCCTCGTCACCGGCCGGCCGGCAGTTCGCGCCAGCAGTTCAACCGGGTTTGCGACGATTGCGAGCGTGCCGAGCACAGGGTTCAACATCTGGGTTATTTGCCCGTCATGGCCTCTTCGCACACTGCCATCGCTTCGCGAGATATCGGCGCAGGAAGAGCGACGCTTGGCGCGCCGACGAGTCCGCACATGGCTACGACTACCCTCTGTGTGGAGGGTATGACGTGAGTAATAGATTTGATTAAAAGTCTTGCGACTTCCTGTCTACCTCCTACTGCCGAGCGAACCGCCCCTTGAGACTGCGCACTGTGTCTTTGTATGTCTTGACATGATAATTGTTTGAACGTAGAAAGCTAATTCGTCTTTGCTTCTTCCCTCGAATAGTTGCGGAGCATGCACGTCGGCCGTCGAAGCGGGCTTCAAAGGTGTAGCTGGGGTGGGTAGCGTCTCTGTCAGTCTCATAATGGAGCGAGCTGTTGTCATGCACGATCCGCAAATCATTTCAGCCGACCAAGTCCGAGAGATGATCGAAGATCGAGGATTCGACGCCCAAGTATTGTCGACCGATCTCCCGAGTCCCGTTGTAAGCCGGTTCGCCGAAAATCATGAAGGCGCAAAGAGCAACGATATCGTGACGACTACCATCGCTGTCGAGGGCATGACTTGCGGCGCGTGCACATCAGCCGTTGAGAATGGCTTCAAAGATGTTGCTGGAGTTCAGAGTTTCAGCATATCCTTGCTTTCTGAGCGGGCTGTCATCGAACACGACCCAACAATAGTTACGCCAGAGCAGGTTGCCGAGATCATTGAAGACAGAGGTTTTGGTGCAGAGATCATTGACACAGTCAAATCATCCTCACATACTCTTGATGAGAGGGCTGGGGGTGGAGACAGCGACGTTGCGACTATAACGGTCGCCATTGAGGGCATGACGTGTGGCGCATGCACATCAGCCGTTGAAGGCGGTTTCAAAGGCGTTGACGGCATCCTTAGGTTCAACATAAGTCTCCTTGCAGAACGGGCCGTCATCACGCACGACGTGACTAAAATCTCGGCCGCGCAAATTGCCGAGACGATAGAAGATCGAGGATTTGATGCTAGTATTATCTCCACAACCCATGAGACGGGTGAAGTTTGCCCTTCCATATCCACCTCGCAATTCAAGATATATGGGAACCCGGACGCCAGCACCGCAAAAGCTCTCGAAGCCAAGCTGGAAACCTTAGCAGGTGTCAGGTCTGCCTCGATGAGCATCGCCACAGAACGACTTACCGTAACCCACCAGTCGAGCATCATCGGCTTGAGAGCAATAGTGGAAGCCATCGCAGAGGAAGGCCTCGACGCGCTTGTTGCAGATAATCAGGACAACAATGCGCAACTCGAATCGCTGGCCAAGACACGGGAGATCACCGAATGGCGATCTGCATTCCGAACATCCCTGACCTTTGCAATACCCGTTTTTATCATCGGCATGATTCTGCCCATGTGTCCGCCGGCACTAGATTTCGGCCGTTTTATGCTTGTACCCGGCATCTATCTTGGAGATGTCATCTGTCTCATGCTCACAATACCCGTCCAGTTTGGCATCGGACGAAGGTTCTACGTGTCCGCGTACAAGTCGATTAAGCACGGATCACCTACCATGGATGTACTGGTTATTTTGGGCACGTCATGTGCTTTCTTTTTCAGTCTTGTTGCCATGACGGTGTCGTTACTATTTCCGCCTCACACCAGACCCAGCACAATTTTCGATACCAGTACCATGTTAATCACCTTTATTTCTTTAGGACGGTTCTTGGAAAACCGAGCCAAAGGCCAAACGTCTAAAGCGTTGTCTCGTCTCATGTCTCTGGCCCCTTCGATGGCAACCATCTATGTCGATCCAATTGCGGTGGAAAAGGCCGCTGAGGCCTGGGCAAAGTCTGGCGTTGATGAGACGAGGAACTCCCGATGTGCTCAGACTTCATCAGACACTGGAAGCTCATCTATCTATGAAGAGAAGGCGATACCAACAGAGCTTCTTCAGGTTGGCGATGTTGTCCTCATCCGGCCAGGTGATAAGATCCCAGCCGATGGTATTCTAGTTCGCGGCGATACTTATGTCGACGAGAGCATGGTGACCGGAGAGGCGATGCCGGTTCCGAAACGACTAGGAGACAATGTCATTGGGGGAACGGTCAATGGCAATGGCCGAGTCGACTTCCGGGTTACTCGCGCCGGTCGCGACACACAACTCAGCCAAATCGTCAAGCTTGTCCAGGATGCGCAAACCACGAGGGCACCCATTCAGCAGCTCGCAGACACTCTGGCCGGCTACTTTGTTCCCACTATCCTTGTTCTCGGAATCACCACGTTCCTTTTTTGGATAATCATGAGCAACGTTTTGCCCGATCCACCAAGAATTTTTCTTCAGGATGCCAGTGGCGGCAAGACCATGGTGTGCGTGAAGCTTTGCATCTCGGTCATTGTGTTTGCTTGTCCATGCGCCCTAGGACTCGCCACACCAACTGCCGTCATGGTCGGAACCGGTGTCGGCGCCGAGAATGGCATTCTGATCAAGGGTGGCGGTGCTCTACAGAGGACTACGAAGGTGACTCAAGTTGTTTTGGATAAAACTGGCACCATTACTTACGGCAAAATGAGCGTCGCCAAAACGACGCTTGTACCTTCTTGGAGAGATGATGATGAAAGAAAGCGTCTGTGGTGGACGATAATTGGTCTTGCCGAGATGGGTAGCGAGCATCCAATTGGTAAGGCGATCCTAGGAGCTGCTAAGGAGGAGTTGGGTGTCGGGCCCGAGGGGACCATTTCTGGCAGCATTGGCGAATTCAACATCACCGTTGGCCGTGGCGTCAATGCCCTTGTCGAACCAGCCTCGTCGACCGAGAGAATTCAGTACAGAATACTGGCTGGCAACGTCAAGTTCTTGCAAGCTAACGGCATCAATGTCCCGGACGAAGCAATCGAAGCGTCAGAAGAGCTCAACGTTCAGCCAAGCAAGAGGGGCCTATCCAAGTCTTCATCATCTGGAGGAACCACCAACATCTTTGTCGCCGTGGATGGCCAGTACATTGGAAACATTTGCCTGGCCGACATCATCAAAGAAGGAGCAGCGAGCGCCATGGCCGTTCTGCACCGGATGGGCATCAAGACGGCCATTGTCACGGGTGATCAGCGATCGACGGCGCTGACCGTGGCTGCCGCGGTCGGAATTTCGCCGGAAAATGTATATGCTGGTGTCACGCCAGACCAGAAGCAATCCATCATAAGGCAAATTCAATCGCAGGGCGAGGTTGTCGCCATGGTAGGCGATGGAATCAATGACTCGCCTGCGCTGGTGACAGCTGACGTGGGCATTGCCATGTCAAGTGGGACAGATGTAGCCATGGAAGCAGCAGATGTGGTGCTCATGCGACCTACGGATCTGATGAGCATCCCTGCAGCCCTGAACCTGACGCGAACCATTTTCCGTCGCATCAAGCTGAACCTTGCGTGGGCTTGTGTATACAATATCGTCGGTCTGCCGGTCGCCATGGGCTTCTTCTTGCCCTTTGGCCTGCACATGCATCCAATGATGGCCGGTTTTGCCATGGCGTGCAGCAGTGTCAGCGTCGTGGTCAGCAGTCTCCTTCTCAAGTCCTGGAAGCGACCACAATGGATGGACGAGGCGGAAGCTGAACACAAAGGTGGCCTGCGCTGGATGAGAGGCCAAGGTGTTGTGGGCTGGGTGAGAGAACTCTTGGGACGCAGAGGTCAGACGGGTGATGAGGGATATGTTCCACTGCAGAATCTGGATATCGAGCAAGCATAATCGTCTGAAGTACTGATTGAGCGATTGCTTTTTGTGTTGGATGTTATTAATGTCTTGTGCTGAGATTTGGATTGTTTTAGATCTCTTATTTTAATGTAGGCGATTTGATTTCCTTGCTTGTCAATCCTTACGCGGTATGTTGGAATGTGAAAGATACGAATAGAGAGTGGCTGTTTGGTTGTTGTCATTTGATGAGTATAGACAGTATCGGTTTTAGAAAGACAATCAGATGACGAGTCTAGATGTGCCTTCAAGGCACACCTTGGATACCCTAGCAAATCGTTTATAAGTCCGCACTTCCACACAGACAAATAGTGAAAATTCTCCCGCAATTGTTCAAGATCAAGGTCTGTATGAACCATGCCCAATCTGGCTTCTTGCCGTATTGCCATACATGCTGTTATCACCCTGTCCCGAATCTTCGTGCGTGACGTGTCCTGGGCTTATGGCCTATCGTACAGTGTGTCTACCTCTCCGGCAGACAGCGTACCTACTGGCTTTAACCTTCAAGGTACGGCGACCTCTGCAAGGCGAGAAAATTGGCCGCTTGGCGTGATCCACGTGGCATGACTGAACGAGAAAGCAGATACAGGGACAACACGTACACAGTATGCGGCGATGCACGACTAAAGCTCTGGTACCAGCTGCATACAAGAAAGGAGCCAAAGATGGGGGGATACTAAGGTGGCAAGGAACAAGAACCCCTGAGAATTCGAAGATAATGTAGACGCTTGTTGAGTGGTGTATGTGGGGGCTTAAGATGTTTTGCTATCAACGCAACAATAGACATGGTCACATGTTGGCATTCAGACGACATATTTTGTTTTCTTCTCGATCAATGTAGTACATTAACTGAATCTATCCACCACCTGTTAGTTGTTTCCCTTTTTTGTTTCAAACCTTCAACTCTTCATCATCCTTGAGTTGTCCTTTCCCGTTCATCGTATAAATCCAGGCGGCCACTGGCCCACTGCAGCCGTGGACAATGCTTCACAGCCCAGTACAGAGAGAACCTCGTAGGTTTATGGAATTATATTTAAACATATACATATACTACGAAATGCTACCTTGTTGTTATACAGGCAGGTATCGAATTACTCAAGAAAAGGGGGCGATATGCAGGCCAAAACGCTTGACCAATGACAATAGAGCTGATCTATGGCTTCTCCCTTCCTCTGCCAATGGCATTGCCGCAACCAACAAGGCCACTACCATATATATCCAGGGAAGAGGAAGAGAGGGATAGGATGAATAGAGGGAGAAAGAAATGAGAGGGAGACAAGGAGAGAGGAGGGAAGAGGGAAGAGAGAGGTAAAAAGAAAAAGAGACAAGGCCAATGTTTATCATCAGTTACAAGCCCGTAGCCTGCTGGCCCCAAAACAAGGTGCCCTCGTGATGCCCACACATGTCCTTCCAGGTAACAAATGGTTCGCCACTTTCGTCTGACCACGCACCTCCGTATTCTTCAGCGTCGTCGTCGTCACTCGTACCTCTATTGGGAAACGATCGCTTGGCGATCCATCTTCGTCCATCAATCAGCTTTGTCGATATGGGGTCGTTCCGTTTCCATGACTTGACGGTCTCTCGGAGAAGCGACTTGACGAATGGATAGAACCACATTTTCATATACTCGCCATCAAGAGCCTCTTTGCCACCCGTGCAGTGCCAGAGCCCGTAGATGTGTTTAGTAACAAAGTTCGTACCCAGATGAGCAAGCTGTAGCCAGCTTTCAGCTGATGCCCCCGGGTGCGCGTCCGGCACGGAATTGTAAAGGTTGATCAGCGCAGTCCGCACATTGTCCGGCATTCGAATAGGGTACGGTCGAAAGCTTTGGCCTTTCCCAAACAAGTCAATGTTAACGTTTGCCGATTGGTCTGCCAGATTGTACTGCATGTAGCCCAAGTATAGCTCGTTGCCTGCCTTGGTCTGGAAAAGAGATGACTCGTATTCAATGGCCATGTGGAGCTCAGTCTCCTGATTGTCGGTCTCTTTCTCTGGAATTATGCGTTCCACGGCGGAGTTGAGTTCAAGGGCTTCGCTTTTGCCAGCGAAGGTCTGGTTCCGCCAATATTCTTGTCGACCCCAAATATTAGATAGATAGTATTGGTCTGAATTAGCTTGCCAAAATCTGGGGTCGTATGTGGTGCTGATCTCTCTCATCACGGCATTTATGACCTTTGTCAAGTCGGCGACGGGCCCAATGATGGTGCCGGAATTCAACCATCGAGGGTCAGTCGCGAAGATGTCATCACTTCCTCTACTAGGACCGAAGGAATCCCTCCCCAATGTTGAATCCGGCGCCGCCCAGCATCGAGCTGCACTCTCATCGGGTGGCCAGCACACCTTGTCAGGACCAAAGAAGACGGATTGTTGCATGCCTCTTGACAAGATGTATTTGACTGGAAGTCCCATTCTTTGAGCAAGGTGCGCGTTGGCTTTGGCGGCGACTTCGAAATACCGCTCAATGATGATCTCTGGAGGCAACTGGTGTATGATATCGTAACCATCCACAACCATGACGAGATCATCTGCTTCCTCTACAGCGTTCAACGAGTCCAAATAGTTCTTCAGAGCTCGCAGTTTAGCCAGGTGCGTGACAGCAGCGTCAAGTTCTCCTTCGCCATTCCAGCCAAGGAGCGTCGGAATTGGGTATCTATTGGCGCCCGCAGAGGCCAAATTATAACAGAATTGCAAGTTTGACTGGCTTGCTGGTATCAAAAAATGTAGACGCGACGTCTTTGGACCCGAGACCGGAGTTCCAGGTCGCTTGGACAATGGTGGTGGTGGCAGCATGTCATCTTTGGCCACTTCTTTGGCTTGAGAAACCTGTGAGGGAATGGCCATACCGAATCGTTCCTGCACAATTGATTTAGCTCACGTTAGCCGATCCCGGAGGCCTGCCCATATTGGCATATCGTGCCAATTCTAGGGGTTAATACCATACCATGTCGAAGGGACTTCCTATGCACCAGAAGCCTACCAGGAGCAGAGAGAGGCATGCGGCGACCACAAGATTGCGGCGCACGGAAGCAATGGCGGCCATGACGATGAGAGAACACCCGACATGCCCAGTCTGGTCATTACAAAATACTACTCGCAGTAGAAATATTGATGCGAAATTCCAGAGAGATGATGAAGAAAAGGCCTCGTTGCGAACCAGCGCTTTGGAAGAGGTCAGGCCGAATAGGGCCTACGAGGCGCAGCAAGCAGCGAGGAAAAACGTCTGGCAAAACCTACGAAAGGAAAGTATACAAGAGACAGTAGGTATATATAGGTGTGAGCCTAGGAGGCAGTTTGTGCTGCAGACCGTTGTGATTGAAGTCACGCTTCAAACGTGCCGTTCAGATGAAGTCCATAGAGCCACGCAACGCGCAAAAGCTTACTAACGTATGTACCGACATGCTCAAACATGCCATTCTGTTTCTCTTTCTCTCCGCTTCCCGTTTGTGGCTCAAGCGTGGACGACGGGAAGTAACAGGATCACGAACGGGTTGGCGCCTTCCGTCTCAGGCCTGCGCCTTGTCAGGACCTTGTCAGGACGAAGGATTTTGGCCACGAGATGATCAAGTGTCGAAAACGCACGGAGCCAATCACGCCCAGCGCGCTGGCTCAATCTTCTGCAGCAGATATGTACAGAAAATGTCAGCGAGCACGTCCCTTGATTGGTCGGACCGCTCGGCACTTGTGGTCAACTTCACGCCTTGGTTGGAGCAACTGACGACGAGTGACCTGGCCCCCCTAGTCGGTCAGGGGTTCGTTCGCATAGGGGCGGACCTGCATCTGGATTCCCACGCCCACTGTCTAGGTATTCCGTATGTACATTGTACATATGTACATGTTTCATCGTACTCTGTAGGTATCTCCGTAGGTGATCGGGGCTTCATATCACAATATGCGCCGGACTGGCCATCACGTCAGGATAGCAGACTCTTTCACTGGGTGAAGCAATACATATTCCTCATTGCGTCGTGTCGTGTCCCTCGCCAACAAGTCTCGCTCCCATGCACTGGGCGCAAATTGGCCGGCGCGCCGACGTAGAAGCTTAGCGAGCCACGCCCGTCTTGTTACGGAACTCCTCATTCGTACACAATGGGCAAGTGGACTCAGGCGATCTATGATTGCTGTTCGGAAGTCCCCGTCTGTGCAACACACACATACCTAGTATGGTAGTCACTTGTATTATACATACATACATGTGTACTCGTGAGTCGTGGGTGTAACCTTTTGAAAAGGACACTAGATATTATACCTACCTACCTAGTGGATGTCCTTTTCAAAAGGTCACACCCACGACTCACGAGTATGAGGGGGTCGATAGACTGCAACTCCCAGGGTAAGAAGACATGCAACCGCCCCCCACTTTTTCTCGGTCGGCTCCACTTTTTTTTGGAATTTCAAAAACCGGAAAAGCCCGACCGGCGATTTGCCCAACACGCACCACGTGATCTAGGGCTGCCCTTCTTACGTGAGAATGTAAGGAGAATGACGCAGCTGATCTCTGTCCAGTGCTCTGAATGTCAAAGTGAAGTAATTCAATCAAGCGCGGGTGGCT
>QEQW01000710.1:0-13215 GCA_004016085.1 Claviceps quebecensis
ACCAGCCATCAAGAGACCAGATGATGCCTAAGATGTGAGGCTGCAACATCCAACATAATTAACCTCTTCCCAGCCTGGCGGCGCCATTGTCGCCTCCACACCCCAGACTTCGAGGGGGCCTGGCCTATTACCCGACGGATCGGCCGCCGAACGGACGAGACGGTTTCCCCGATCGGCCGCGAGCCAACAAGTGGGGATGATGCTGAAGTTGGGGCAAGGAGAAGACGCCGACTGGCCCTTTATGTTTTGAGGACGCCGTCGATGACCCAAGTGGAGGCGGCTAGCCACGATGGAAGCTCCTGCGAGCTCTGCAAAGACCCTGTAAAGACGCAGCCACATGCGCCTGCGCGGCCTGAAACGGTCGAAGATTGCGAGAAGCACACGGGCCGCCAGGCCGAAGAATACAAAGGTAGCGTACTCATCGAGTCTCCTACCTAGTCGTCTGACTTGGAGGCATCGACACACCGGCGTCACTTTTTGCGTTCGGGGCGCGTCCCTGCGCGGCCGTCAGTGAGTGGCTTACAGGCGTCGTCGTCGGCTTCACTCGGTGTGAACGAACATGAACATATAAGCAAGTCCTCCTTCAATGCCGGTGCTGCGTCGGGTCCTGGGCTATTTTCAGGCTGTGCCCTGCTCTCTCCAACTTCTTCTCTTCATCTCTGGACATCTCCATCTCGCCGTGTGGACTCTTTTCTCTTTGTTTTTTCCATCGCGCCTTTCGCCATGTCGCTGCTCCATCTCATCGAGTCGGCGCCATTCCGTGGTCTGCAGAAGGCGAGCGCCTGCGTGCTGTCGCCATGGGTTTCCGGCGCTCTGCTTGCAGCACTGGTATGCGCCCCGAATGAGGTCCGGCTGGAGGTGCTACATCATCTGCCGCTCGCCACACGCGCTCTGCAGGTTCTTCTGGGCGTGGGCATCCTCAGCGCGCTTAGTCGCGGCGCCGGCTCAATGGCCGCGAATTCCTGGCGCGCGACCGCCGCTCCCGGCTGGGACTGGCCCAAAGAGGTAGCCGTCGTTACGGGCGGCTGCAGCGGCATCGGCGCGTGTATCGTCCGCCGTCTGGTTGAGCGCGGCGTGCGTGTGGCGGTACTCGACGTGCAGCCCAAGCCGCCGGCCTCCGGGACCGACGATGGCCTCAAGGACCCCGACTCCCTCGTCCGCTACTACCAGTGCGACATCACGTCGCCCGTGTCCGTCGCCGAGGCTGCTGATGCTATCCAACGCGACCTCGGCCACCCGACCATTCTCGTCAACAACGCCGGCATCACGCGGCCCATGCCCATCCTCGAGATGCCACCCGACGTGCTGCAAAAGGTCTTTGCCGTCAACACCCTCTCCCACTGGACGCTGGTCCAGCAGTTCCTCCCGCACATGGTTTCCCTCAACAAGGGCCACATCATGACCGTGGCCAGCATGGCTTCCTTCATCGCCCTCCCCAAGGGCGCCGACTACTCCGCCTCCAAGGCCTCCGCGCTGTCCTTCCACGAGTCGCTCGCCCTTGAGCTTAAGCATGTCTACAAGGCGGACTGCGTGCTTACCTCGATTGCCCACCCCAACTTTGTCCGCACGCCTCTAGTCAAGGACTTTGGCCACCAGCTCGAGCAGGGCGGCATTCGCATGCTGACTCCCGAAGGCGTTGCCGGGGCTATTGCCGACCAGATCTTTAGCAGGAGAGGTGCTCAGCTTCTGATCCCGGAGCAGCAGGCTGTCGTTTCGGGGATACGGGGCTGGCCTACCTGGATGCAGGTCGTTTTGCGAGACCAGATGGGTGTCAATGCTGCCAATATCTCTGTGAGCTAGATGGCTATAGTCATGTTATTGATGCGTTACGTGCTCATGTATACTATGAGCGTTGGGAAGGTCTTGTTTCGGCTGTGCAGCCAGGGTTAGGCCTTTTCCCCTGTATTATGTTTCGACGTTCACGTTTGCCTTTCTTTGTATTTTATTTTTTAGCCCACGAGGCCTGCAGGCAGAGGCTCGGGATGCGACATTTTGGATACGATACCTACCTACATATCACGTTGACGCTAATATTCAAGACAAGGCCCAAGCCAGTGTCTTGTTTTACCTGTGCTTGCTGTTTCACGAATCACGACATCTGTGAACGCTCGGGCTAATGATCATGCTCTACTTGCCCGATGAGGAAATCTCTCGCCTTGGATTGGACAGTGGTCATGGCCCACGATCATACTCCGTACGTCGGAGACAATACATAGGTACTGCAGCGGAGTATGCATGAGTCTGTGCGCTGCTTTTCTGGGGGTAATACTGTAGTTCCATGACGCATGCTTGGCCCATGCATTGAAGAACTGGGCGAGGATGAGAAACAAAGACCTACTGTAGGTACATCAGAGACTACGTCGTAGATTGGTCATGTATTGTTGGATCTGGCAGTGTAAGACTGTAAGAGAAATATGCAGTAACTGTTGTGCTGCAGACTAACTTAGAAACTTAGACTATGCACCCTTTATTATACCTATGTACACCCTTGACCATAGCATAGCGTCGAAGGTCATGAGAATCAAGATGATTTATCGTGCGCAGCTCATCAGTGTCATCACCCCTGCGACAGGCCATACGCAATCAATACACCAAGAGAAGACGGGGTCGACTCAAGAAGCGACAAGTATGCTGCTCCCGTCAAAGTGACCATTACGTCGAGGCTAAACTAGCCATTCTGTCCGGCACGTCAATTCACACTCCGTTCCTCGTCATTGCCGAGGTCGCACGTGGGCGGGACGTACGGGACACTACCATCGTGCCATCTAGGTACTGTAGGTATGTATGATCTCCCTCATGTCTCATCGACCCCATCATTCTAGTCGCTTTCGGCATCCGCGACGACGCTCCTCATCTTGAATGTTGCGTGTATGTACGGAGTATTCCGGACGATTCCCGGCCTATTCAGTCTGGTCCTCTCCCCTCCCATTGTTGCCGTGATCTTGCCATCTTGCTTTCTTTAGCTCGCGCATCATACTCACGAGTCACCAGTTCATCCGGCCTTGCATCCATTGTTCATCCCATCATTCATCAGTGTCATCCCACGTTGCATGAACTGCAACCCACCGCAACTAGCTACCTACCGAACATACTCACACCAACCACGCCAACTCAATCTCGATTCTCCGAACCTAACATGTCAATCTTCGGCCTCTCTCTCTCTCAGAATCTCTCTTTCTACACTGTACGTCTTGGCCGCCTTCCGCCATCGCAGCTCAGCAATTTGCCAGGTGCCTAACATGATCGCAGGTCCCCGCCGCTTTCGGCCTCTGCTTACTCCCCCATCTATACGCTGTCGGCTCCGCAGGTTTTACCGTGTACGATAATTCGCATCCTCGCGCGTATAGGGATACTCTTGTGAAGGATACGTCTATTTCGAAGGTGGTAAGTCCATGGCATTGGCGCTGTTCATTTCCTATCCTTGCTTTTGGAATTTAGACTAGAGTGCCTGTCATGCAAGCGCGAAGCAGAAAGACGTGACAATAATGCAATTTGCAAACGGAGCGCGACAACGGCGTCACGCGTGGGAAAGAAGAAAAAATCATAGACACCTCCAAAACTGTCATCTCCAACAACTAACCAGTTCACTACCTACCTATAATTCACTCCACCTCCCCCAGCAAAAACAAAAAATTCTCCGCGCCGAAGCCGCCTCCCTCAATGGCATCGAGACAATCGGCCTCTTTGCCGCCTCCGTCATGGCTGGAAACTACGCCCAATTGGACACGGCGACGCTGAATCACCTCTCCCTGGGGTACCTATTCTGGCGGGTCGCCTACACGCTTTCGTACATATGTATCCGGAATCGACGGTTATCTTGGCTTAGGACGGCTATTTGGCAGGTTACGGGGGTTTATCTGGCCATGTTTTGGATCAAGGCGGGAGGGAAGCTTGCTTGAATAGGAGGGGGGCGTATAGTAGGGGGGCGAGAAAGGGAAGAGAAGACCCTTGCATGGACAGGCACATATCGAGAAATCGGAGTTAAGGATGGTCGTTACCCGTCCAACAGGTTGCAGATTCCAGAAGGGAAAGTCTTCTCGCCTAAAAGAACAAACTTCTTCTCTCAAGTCTTTGAGACTTTGATAGTGTCACGTCCAAGATTTTGATGCACGGTCAAATTCTTGGAATCTTGTGCATCTTCTGCAATTTGCATTGAAATAATATTAAGAAATTTCACATGATAGTTACAATTGTGTACAATAAGCAAATACATAACTAGGTACAAAGCCCTGTACGGAACATTCAGCGCTTTTCTAATTGGAGACTTGGAGTCGCTGCCATCCTGGATCCATGTCCAGATACATCGCATCGGCGCATTGCCGTACGAAAGTCGAAGCCCGAGATAGTAATATACAAGATGCAGAGAAAGAAAGAAAAGAGAGAGATAAATGACCACTCCGAGATGTGAATGCCACTGCATGAGGTGTTGGTTTGCTGCTCGCATCGAGGACATTCACGACTCCAAGTGACCTTTATCCCTCTCATTCTTCTTCTTCCTGGCGCCATCGAGGCTCGGGGGTCGGGCGGCGGGGCCTCTTTTCCCTCGAACTTGGAAGTTGGCTCGGCAAGTTGCAAACGCAAAAGCATGCGATTCGCCATTCGAACTGATATAGTTCGAAACTTCGATACCCTGCCACTCACTATCGGATGATGATGAGATCATGAGTGAACAAGGGCACCGCTTCTTTTAGGAGTTCCGACTCCCGAGTTCGGACTCGGAGTCCGGACTTAGGACTGTAGCCAAAAGAACAAGACGCCGCGTTAGCCACCGCCAATATTGGAACAGTATACATGATTCGACTCGAAAGCCGCGGATGAATACTGACTGGAGATATGTACATGTGCACTTACATCTTGTTCCATCCATTGCGGTTCCCTCGGTCGCTCAGACCGAGAGTCCGAGACTTCGTGAGAGTTCGGTACCTCCCACGAAGAGTTGATCTCAGAGACATCGAAGCGATGTTCAACTCTGAGATCTCGGTAGGCAATGCCTTGCCTTCTACCTTTTTTCAGGAGCTCATCCTGATAACCCTTGCGGTCGGTCATGACCCGCGGATGGCAGCGGTGTCTCTTCCGGTGAGGGACTAGTAGAGATATCCCTCCCGACTAGAGATGACTGGCTAGTTGATGACTGACGAGCTACGGCGGACGTGTCTAGAAATTAGGGCTACCTGATTGTCGGAAGGCATGGAAAGACAAGACACGGAGGATCCAACTGCAACACTGGGCGAGATGGACGGATCGATGTGACCGAGCTCTGGACCCTGGTGAGTGGTGAGTGGTGAGTGGTGACAGTGGTGCCACTGGTAGGTGAGGAGGGCAAGCAGCCAGCGCGTGCCTGAAGAGAGTCGAGACCGTAGACGTGCTATAGCCTCCAGCCTAGGACTGTTCCAGGTATTGAAGTAGCTGTCTTCTATTTATGACGAGGCCGAGCCGACCGCTGGGACTCCTGACCTCACGATCCGTCTGTCGCATAACCAGGCTGATCGAATGACGAATCATGCTGGGTGCCAGTGTTGGGTCGGATACCAGAGGTGTATTTCGAGGCCATGGCATGGGTCGCGGGCGGCGGCTCAGAGCTGTCGACGAAGTAGTAAGTACTGCGAGGAGTTGGGCGTGTCTACTGTAAAGGGCAGAAATGGACTGCCTACCCAGTACAGCACGGGGATGAACTGGTTCTCCACATCGGATGGTGATTGGGAGTTAATTTTCGTAAGTCAGTCCTTGTCTTGTGAATACGAATGGTATAACAAGTACAAGGAGGCGCTACAGGGAGGAGAACTGTTGGATCCTGGTTCTGATGAAGAAGAATGTTCAGGATTGTTCTCGTCGCGGGAAGGGTCCGAAGAGATCCCGGATAATGATTCGGGAAGAAACATGTGAATTCTGGTTCTGGTTAAAAGAGTTTTGAGGATGATTGTCATTGCCTCGAAGATAAGTAATAATATTTTCGAAAAAGAAGAACAGACTCCAGAGGTGCGGAGGGTCGATGTTTATATACTCCGAGAAAAAAAATCGGGTTTCCCGGTTATGCTCAGTTTGCCAGCTTTTCAGCCCGCCATGTCAATCTGCTCATTTTGTTTACCATGATCATCTTGCCAGCTGCGAATCCGGCAGCCGGTGTGAGAAGTGTCGACAGTCGAAAGCCAAGGCCGTCGTCATAGGCGGCCTCTCTCAGATTCACTGTCCCAGTTTCGTCCAAAAAGAGTGGCGTCTCCTTCAGGCTTCGGTAGTCCAAGCGAGAATGACGATGGCAACAGAAAAGTGGTGCCATAAATTTCGCGTCCAACGACCGGGGTCTTTTGTTAAAATTGTGCTCACGACTCACGAGTCACAAGTCACTCGCAAAGTTCATCTTGGCGGCGCCGGCAAAGGCCTTATCGTAACGCGCTCACCCTCATGGCGCACTGCCTTCCTTTCCATGTCCTCGCGAAGTCATGATTTATCTCTGCTGAATTGCGGTAACGAACGAGACCGTCGATTCACGAAGAACCTTCCGTGAAGTATTGGTATCATCAAACGCTGTTCAGTGACCGGTCGACGGCTTTGACTTCCGCGAGGCAAACGGTTCCTATAAGCCCTAGACCAGAGTCATCTTCGAGACTTCGGAGTCCGAGCGGCGAGCAAATAGACTGTTGTGGACACCGTGCCGGTTTGTGCTTGGCACCTGCCACCCATCAGACGTCTCAGGTTGGGGCGGTTATCCATAATCCAAGGCGTACCGCGACTTCGCCCAGAAGGCAGGTACGATAACATCATTACAGTATGTGAAGCTCAATAATGTGGGAAGACAAGAGACGGGATAAACGGCAAGGACTGTTCCTGCGGCGCAGTCATGGGCTTCTCACCGACTTATGTGTACTCCCGCCACACCTGTCACCAAGTTTTCAGGACAACTACTTTGTCGATCGTCAGACGGCAACGGGGAAACAAGCCCGGGTCTACCGTCTATGGGACTCGGAGATGAGCAGAAGCGCTCAATGCAGCAATATTGACTGACTGTTTGCGTCTTGTGATTCATGAATCATTTGTACCTGGACCCTGTCACCCTATCACAGCCTCGATTGATGACCATTGGCAGACAGTACCATGCAAGTGAAGAGCTTAGAGGCGTGTACCTGCCTCAGGCCTGATGGGCGATGGCCATCATGGCCTCCCAGGTCCCTACATGCTAGTATTGCAGACCTTCGATGAATTGATCCGTCGAAGGCATTACGTCTAATGCGACGCCTTGATCCACACTGTACATACCATGTTACACGTCCATTGGCATCGTCATCGCAAGTCCTACTACCTAGCTCCTTGGAAGCGACGACCAATCTCTCGGTACCTATTCATGGCCCTGGCTGTAGGGTTTTCCATTGGCTTGGTCGAAGTGAGCACTGAGGATAGGCGGCCATCTACCAGATCGCAAGGATGCGAAAGGCTCAGATAGACGTCAAAGCACTACCTCCTATCACTGACCAGCAACTGCGATGAGCTTGAAGTGAGCTTGTGGATTCTCGGTTCTTTCTTTTGATGTATTCGAGAGAAGGTACCATTGTGACAGGGAAATCCGGCCGCTCGGATGTGTTCCTCCTGCCAGAACCGAGAAAATTTCCCAGTGTTTTTTTTTTTGATCTTCCTCTTGCGTCGTGACCAATGTCTCACCTTGCGCAATGCCACCAGGCAAGGAACCGCATTCCGCAGGGGTTTCCGAATATGTATGTACAAACGGACAAGCTCGATTCGAATTTCGCAATGAGACATCGAAGAGGAGCCGTTCGTTGAACTTGGCCGTTGAACTGGGCCGATACCTGCGACACACCAATGATTATGCACATAATGGGGTCGATGGAGAGGAAGATGGCCAACTGGGTCCGAGATTTTTACATAGATTGTAATAAGTAGGAGTCTGGGAGATAAAGATGAGAATTTATATGTACCTAGTCTTGTATAACGGAACACCCCCCACAGTGTTCAGGAACGGAAATTAGAATGCGGCAATAGACCGTGCGGGACAGTATTACCTACAAGGTATACCATACTTCGGAAGCCTGTGAAGATACTTGACAGTTGACCTATCCTGAGCACTTTCTCCATGCATGAAAGGCGGCGTTCGGCATTGAATGACCGTCGTTCTAACTTCCGAGAGTCGAGACTAAACAAGGCCGACGATGCTTTGTTGGGGGACTCAGTCAAGCAGGACGTCCAACGCTGTTTGCTGGACCGGCTGTATTACTCTGGCGCACGGGGGGCTGCATCATGATTCATGGCGTGTCAAACTTTCCGACTCGTACACTGCTTAACGTGGGCAGAGAGTCATAGTCGATTTCTTCGTACTCCTGTCTTCGTCTAGTATTTGAAGTTTGTGCAGGAGAACTCTCGGACTCTCTTGAGTCCTCTAGGAGGTGGCAGGAGAAAATTGAGATTGGAAAATGAGCTATGCCCTCCTCCTTTTCCTTTTTCTATGTGTGTCTTTTCTCCATGCCAGGTGCCTTATAGTCCGCTCGCGAATCGCCAAATTCCAATGCTCCGGAGTAAATGACCCTGGAATAGTGGAATATGCCATATGGATAAAGTGTGCACTGTTTTAGCAGCTAAATGTTGTACAGTGTACTTCGTAGCTCAGCCTCCAAGACTCAAGCCGTTCTGCTTTCTTGATTCTTCCATAATTTTGACAGTATCCCATGAATATACACTTCTTCTGATGCAGCCGATTGAAGCTCTCATATGTCGACATCACTATGGCGGCTCCCTCCAGACTCCAGTCCTGTTCTAGATAGTAGATAGCAGTGCATAGCTCGTATGCAGGTGCAACGAAATGAATTTCCCTTTTGCAAAGCACTTTGCGTGTTGTGCCTCTTGTTATCCGTTATTATGACATGCGTAGTGACACACTTCTTCGGCTCAGACCAAAACAATGCTGTCCAGTGTGTGATGGGAGATCTGGAAATAAGACGAACACGTAGCCGCGGCCCGCAGGGCAGACTGGCAGTGGATCAAACCTTGAGCGAAAGTTTGATGTCACTTCTGTCACTACGCTCACAGGATTACCCCAAACAGAGACAATCCGGAAAGCATAAACGAAACGTAAAAGTAAAGCGGTCGTATCGTTTATGTGCTGGAATAAATCTGTTTGATGTGGACCCAGGACTTAACGTTGCCGACACTGCTCAGGGGTTCAAGGTTGACATAGCTCATAGGCCCAAGCCCCAAGGTTACTCAACCACAACTTGACTCTTGAGAAGGGCACTATTCAAATCATGTGGAAGACCTAAGACGTATCATGTTGCTCTTTAGGAAGACCATAAAAGATCTATTCCCAATAGTCCGATGGTGCACAATGCCAGACAAAGAAGACACAGCGACGAAAGGCCTAAAGCGTTCATTGGGGCAGGACCCATGTGCAGAGTGCACCGTTCGTTTGGTAAGGTAGCGCGTGCAACTAACCGGAAGGACACCATCGTTCCAGACGAAGAAGCTATGGATGATTGTCACCAACTTGACTGAGTGACTAAGGACTGACCTTCTTCTCCGTCATTCAAGGAAACAGCAAGCCATTTACAAATTAAAGTGAGTCAGGGACAGTTGGAGATGGGGACTACCCGGGTTATTCTCCAAAGTTTGGAGACTAACCTGGGTAATAATACCGTAATCCCGAGTGTCACCCAAACCACTCTACTGAGTCCTGACTACTCTGCTCGTGGAAGGACTTAGGAAGCACTATAGTCTATTGTTCCTCAAGACGACCATATCCATTGCAAGCGACTCGCGAGACCGACAGAGAGGTACGGCATCCTTATGTATTATATTATAAGTGGTTCGAAGTTTGTTCTCGGAAGTCGCAGCAGTGGTTATTGGATCGAAGCAGAGTTTCTTCAACAGCTTGAAGCTTCGATGGTTTACTCATGCCAACTAAGTTTCGGTCGAATAGAGAGTGCTGACGAAAGAATATTGACACGGAAATGTTTCGAGTGTCGATGCAAACAACCTTGAACCTATTCGAATGTCCAACTGTAGTCTGTAGCAATCTATTGTGATAATATGTTGTGTCGAAAGTGTTTCAGACCTCGGTACCTATGCTTAATTCGATTTTGTCAAGCTTCGAAATGCTTCTTCGCATGTATCAAGCCCTGAATCTGGGTGAATCCTAGAGACGGAAGCCGTTTGAGCCCAACAATCCCGTGAAGAAAGTACCTCGCGAAAACTTTGACGAAAAGGGGGTCCCTATACGTTGACTGTTGAGCTCAGAGCTGGTAGTAGTACCTGGTAACAACATTACCGCAGCGAATATTGTTGAGAAGCAAACCTCTGAACGGGAGAGAATCGAGATGGTCGTAGTCATACCTTCAGGCCGATCATCGCGATGTACTCGATGAGAAGAAAACGGGTTCAAGGTTGCCCCAGACCGCAAGCCTCAAGGCAGTCTGGATGCTGGATCATGGATGTAAACAAGACAAGAAAGGGCTTGAAAGTTGAGTCTTGACTGTTGCTTGACAGTGTTGCACAGCAACTGTCAACATTCCAGGTACCTAATAGTCGACGGCACGAGCCTTCCCCGCTTTCACGTTCCCCTTGTATTTAACCTTGTCACAGGCTACAGCTGTCCTTAGAAGTAGAGGCTAGAGCTGATGCATCGTGCCGGCCATCATCGCCCTGACCTGTCACCTCTCACCGTCAAGGCTGGGCGACGACGGGGTGAGGGACGTTCTCACTAGTCAGAGTCACATACGTGGCTCCTATGGAATGTCCCGACTCCCGGCATCTTTTTTCGCTCCTCGTATGTATGTCGTGACAGTCTTGCTGTATGTCGTGACCAGTAGAGGACTCAGGACGTTGGGTAGGTAACCAGGAGATAGGCGACGAGTCGTGGGCGCCAGGCGAGTCCTTGGTCCGCGGAAGAGGCAGCACTGAGCAGGCTAGAGCGCTCAGCGATTTGGCACTGGGCAGTATGCAGGAGGCGCACACAAAGGCGCCGCCCTAGATTCACGTATGGCCAAACGTGTACGATGTCAGTCGGAACTGACTCAGTCCTCTCTCGATCGGCGGGCAACAGGCCGCAGTAGACTGTAGTGCAGCACTGGATGGCAGTGGATTCATCATTTTGCTGGGCTCATAATCATATCGGGGACAGACGTACGCTTACGGTACCCCACCCTTGGTTTGAGGTTTGGAACGGCTTATTGCGCTCGTAGGTATTTACGTACTTGGTCCAGATCGCATCTCGCCGCTCGGTTGTAACTTGTTCCTGCAGGACATCGGGGCTGCGGGCATAGGATTCTCGCCGATCGGCGATAGGACCTAGGCGCTCGATCAAGAACAGACAGAGAACGAGTCTCGGATGTATTCTACTTGCGTGTTGGGATTTTGTGAGAGGGAGCAAACTGTCATGGTGGCTTGAAAAGGCAACGGCCCATGCAGCGTGGAACTGGCTTCGAGATCAAGCATAGAGGCGCTTCTCGGTCGCAGGCATTTACCCACCCATGGTCATCTGACGTGCGTCGGTGGCAACGCTCTTTGTATTCAGATGGGGATACAATATCTCAAGCACTGAGTCTTTCAGAGATGAAAAAATAAGGTAAGCGCTCTGCTTCGAGTGAACATCGTGGGCGCTTCAAGCAGTAGCTTGCGCATGAACGAATCGCAAAGTTCAAACCAACAAAGCTGGGCCGCTTCATGTTACATACATGCCGCTCGACCAAGTGACTCCATTTATGCACAGTAGCGCATACACGTTTGGATGGCTTGTGATCATATTTCTTACATCGAACATGTGACTTTCGTGCTTGGCAGCATTGAGCAATATGCGCTGCAAGAGAGCAGTTTCGGACCCAACACCTGCGGTCCGCGCCCGCAGCAACAACACTGTACCACAGTCAAGGACCCAGCCTTTTTTTCATGTGGGAACAGCGAGCTACAGAAAGCTCTGCGACAATGCAATGAAGTTGATTAACTGAAGCAAACATAGAACAAGACGGAAAGACCTTAGACACGTTGGACCCCTATTTACATGGAATGCACAGGGTCTGATACAAGAGAAGGTCACAAAGAGCTACTTACACTAACTCATTGAGTCATTTTTACACCGAATCAAAACTTTGGGTGCTATCTGGGATCTGCAACTCCATCATAGCGCAAGCTCGTAGGCTTCAACTTTGAACCGGACTCTTACGGCGATAAAAAGTTACGGCGAAGAATAGGGATGCCGGTCGTACCGATCCACGGACAGGCAGCAGCCCCAATCACTCCACCATTATGATGTTGTAACTTGTTCGGAACAAAAGTGACGCGACGCGTCATATCCGCTCAGAGTATCATCGTGAGAGGATACGGATATGATTATAGCCTAGCTGAATTGGGTATGAAGTGGTTGGTATGTATGCATGTACCTTGCACATACCATCCACTCCATGAGTCCCTAGTCATACATACCTACATATGTACAGTACCTATCTAACGTTTTAGAGTATGTGCGCTTGCGGCTTGGTCCGGGACGGGAAACATCGGCCGGCCTGCCGCCTCAGGCTCTACAAAGAGGGGGGGCCAAACTCAACCCGCTGTACGTATAAGACGTACATACCTATACTATACCCTACTCCGTAGTTGCTATGGCTGCTACATTCATGCACCTAGATCGCTTAGCTCCGCGTACTGGGAGGTAGCCGTATGAAAGGTAGGTCTGCATGGCTGCCATGGATGATGGGAATCCAGGCACACTTGACATGTGGAGAGGCGCCTGATAACCACGATTGGTGTGCATATATCAACGCAACCATTTTCTAGAATGAAAGAATGTAGTGTCGTAGCAGTGACATCGATGATCATTTGCTTGCCGCCTTGCCTCTTGCCCTCAACAAGTCTGATTGGATGGCCGTACCTACCTGGGTAACATCGTGGATGTTGTCAAGTTGTCAACCAATACCCGGTTGGTGGTAAGAATTAGAAAACCAACCACGAAAAACCATCTCACAACACCACGGCTGTTTTACAATGATCTTGAAGGCTACTGGCGCGCTCATCTCACGTGGCGGAAGTCACTTTACACATAGGAGGTATCTAGGTAATTATTAGTACTCTGTACTCAGTAGATGGGCGGCACGTACGGAGTACCTAAGGTACCTAAGGTACGTACCTCTCTCAATGCGCATGGTGGGTGTTCAGATCGGCTCCATTTTAATCTAATACCTACCTACCTAATCCGGCCTGTTTCTTAGCCCGGGGGGGGGGGGGGGG
>QEQW01000711.1:0-13132 GCA_004016085.1 Claviceps quebecensis
AAAAAAACCCCCCCCCCCCCCCCCCCTTCTTCCATCTCCAAGCTGACCAACCAAACTTCCCCAGCGTCACCACCACAACCAAACTCCTCACCTTCGCCCAAGCCCTCCACATCCCCATCCACGCAACGACCCAAACGTCCTCCAAACTCGGTCCTACCGTCGCTGCCCTCGCCCCCTTCCTTTCCGGTACACCCCTCGACAAGACCAAATTCTCTATGCTTATCCCCCAACTCGCATCCCAGCTCGCCCCGCGCTCGCGCGTCGCCCTCGTCGGCATCGAATCTCACATCTGCATCACCCAGACGGCCTTGGACCTCCGCGATGCCGGCCACGTGCCCTACGTGATTGCCGATGCCGTAAGCAGCTGCAATGCAAGCGAGGTACGCATCGCGCTGGATAGGTTGCGCCGGGAGGAGGGTGTTGTGGTGACGTCGTCGGAGAGTTGGATGTATGAATGTGTGGGGGATGCGGCTAATGAGGCTTTTTCGAGTCTGATTGGGGTTGTCAAGGCGGCGATGGGGGATACTAAGGCTGTGTTGGAGAGGTTGCCGCCGGGGTCTAAGATTTGATGTTTTGATTCATGCGTGGACTTTGACAAAAAAGCTGGGTGGATGCGTTTTTGGCCCCTTTCGAATGCTATGATTGCGACTGCCACGGGGCTTTTGTATTGGGTGTCTGCCATTGATATTCTGGAGAAAAGATGTTAGCTTGCTAGGGGGCTTGAATTGTATCTACGAATGATTTGCGCTGGCTTGCTTGAATTTGGTGATCTACTTACACAAGATGTTATGTTGGCTTCAGTTTCATCTACTCCTAGGAAGGTATCGCCGCAATATGGCTTGAACTTTGCCCTCCATCCCTTATCATTCACCCCTACCCCTGCCCCTACCCCTACCCCCGTTCAAAAAGCATTGTGAATTACCCCCTCTACATGGCCTCCCAGCAAAAGAACAGAGCATATCCCAGATAAAGGTACCTTACAAAGTACCTTGCAAGCACATCCTTCATATCATCATAAGAATACAAAAACATGGGCACTTGCTACACTGCGTGTTGATGAAGTCCCCTACAAGTCAGTCCGTCAGTCGGTCAGTCCTAATCCGCTGTTGCTGTTGCTGTCGCTGCTGCTGCTGCTGCTGCTGGCCCCTTGGACGACTTCGTTGTCGTCGGTGTCATCCACGAAAACGCAGACGCCACCCCCACAGGATTGGACGACCGCGGCAGTGTCCCTCCCTTCTGGTCCTCTCGTTTGGACACCTGGGCCTTGAGCTCTGTGCCTGAGCTGACTGCGCGCTTCGCATCCCACCGACTCACAGGATTCGGGCCACCGCCACCGCCATCACCATTTGGACTTGCTTGGCTTTTGCTTCTTCCGTTTACCGTGTTGCTGCTGCTGGATTTGGCTGGTTGAGGCTGCCAGGGCTCGTATGACGTGGTACCGGCTCTGGCAGAATTGGGATTCGAGGTCGAGGGCGAGTTTGAGGTTGACCAACTAGATTTCAGGGGCTTCAGAACCTTCATGTTGCGATTGCTTCGGCCTGCTGGTTGGTATCCGCTGAGATTGCCAGCTTCTTTGCTTGTTCCGTCGGGTGTAGGCCCAGTGCTGCCCTGACGCCATGAGCCCCATATCCCGGTAGACGTTGATGACTCTCTCTGCTCCTTTGTGCTGTGCTCCGATTCAGCTGTGTCTGCTGTACTGCTGTCCACTTCCCGGCTGGTTTCAGGTATTGTTGGCCGTGGGTCAGATTTGCGGCCCACTGCATCTGGCTGATGGATCTCACGGGGTGAAGCTGTCCGGTCTTCTGATCCTTTTTGCTCTCCGCCATCATCTGTTGGTGCTGCTGGTGCTTCTGGTGCTTCTGGTGCTGTTGTTTCGGTCGGAGTTCCTCTGCTGCTGTTTTCGGCAGACTGACCACAGACTGCACCCTTGAGAACAAAGGGTGCCGCAGTGGCATTCAACTTGGGCTTGCCCGGTACCACGTTGGTTGTGCAAATGTTGCGAAATAGGTTCTCATCTTCGGGCCTGACAAACGGTACTCGCAATCGTTCGTGCTCGTCCCCGTAAAGAACCATGGTGTTCTGAGAAAAAAGAACGTCAGCCGAGTGGGCTCGTAGAGCATCACTTCCAATGTAGATCCGTATCCCCTTATGGTCAGCGGCAGGGCTCGTCGACTCGGTTCCCATCCCCAACACCTCAAACATGACGGCCATCGAAGGAACAGCCCCGTTCGGCGGCGCGCCGTGGCGACTGTCATGTCGCGTGACTACTGCCTCGGCCAGGTACACATTGAGTCTGATTCGGTACACTCCGAGGCTATCGCGTTTCACTTCCTCCAAGAGATCCAGCTCCTTAAGCAGAGAGGATTCGACGACAGACTTCTGGGAGCCGGTGCAGACATCAGCATACAGGAGGGTTCCGTGGGCGAAATTCATCGTCAGCCAGCAGCGAATGATCGACGGCACGGTGCCCAAAACATATAATGATACAGGGGGGCCAGGTGCCCCAAAGGATGATGTGTCATCGTCGCCAACGGCGTAGTGATTATCGAGCCCAAGACTGCTTGCGCGACCCGACGCCACCGAGTGATGTGAATGAATAGAGTGGCCTGCAGAACTGTGCCTTCCGTCAGACTTGTGTGAAAGAGAACGCTCCAGCATCAGGCCGCTTCCGGGCCGTATCGGGCCAAAGTCCTCCAATTGCCGGTTGCTTTGTCCGCCCCAACTTGAACCGTGCAGCGCACTCTCATCGAATCTGACACTATTAGCTCGTGAGGCCGCACCACGGCGCACCGGCTCTTCCTCAGCTGGTCCCAGGTGAAGAGAGCCGAGCAGTTCCTCTCCCTGCTCATCCAAGTCATCAAAAAAATCATTGCTGGGCATCGGAACAGGGCCTGCCATGAAGCATCAGTATTCAATGATTCATGCATGTTAGTGCGTCCGTCCCGGCGGAAAGGACGGGGTGGGTTGGAACTAGGAACAAGGGCAAGGGCAAGGAGACGGAGAGATTTGGTGGAAACGAAGCAAAAAGCAGGCATCAACATCCGAGTGCACGGCGTGAAGTCGTTACCTTGATGGGGTGTGCCTCCCAAAACGCCAGGAAAGGGTGAGTTCCACACAGACTTCAATGCTGAATCGTCGGCATTGCGCTTCTCCAGTCTCATCAGTCGCTCGGCGTGGCTTGTCTGGGTATACTGAACCTGCTTGACCTCCATCTGTAAATTGTACAGATCGTCGCGGGAGATGGGGAACCGAGCGTCCATCCTCGCGGGTCGGCAGCAGAGCGTGAGGGGCTCATCAGCGTCGTCTCGTCGACTGGCCTTGCGAGATGGATGGTTGAGGAGCAGAAATGATCATGCAGAGTGCAGAGTGTACGGCCAGCTCAGCTCGTCGAACTGGCGACTTGACTTGGACTTGAGATGAATTGTTGAATGGCGGGTGAGTTGTCGCTCGACTCGCTCGCAGCCTCGCAGGATTAGCGACCCCACCAGCGCCACATGCAATCCCCGGGCGAACCCCACACGTGCAGTACGGTGCAGGTGCAGCCACCCGTGACCCGATGCGACGCAACGAACACCAATGAACTGCATTCGCACTTCGATCTATTGACAACAACTCCCTTCCTCACTCTTCATTCCTCGGCCATGCCGCTGCTCCACCAGGCATATGCCTCTCGTTACAAACCACGGACCACGCAATTTAGGCTTCCATTGATGGTTTCTTTTATTCTTGAATTTATTGAGAAGAAAAAGTCAATCAGTTGTCTATTCCATATCTATACGAAGTCGTCGCCACCTTCGAGGCAGGGTATCTTGGCTCTCATGGCCACATGCTACGATCTAACGGGATTCAAAACCCTCCAGTCTGGAAACAAGTATCCAGTATAGTCTCGAGCAGGCAGGCCACTCCATTCCTCGCCGATATGGCTGATCATCTCATCGTAAAACACTCGATAGGCGTCCCCACTCATGTGAAGACCGTCGGGTAACAGACTGTCTAGACCTCCCTGCTGTCCATTTTCGGGAGAACCAAGCCATGGACCGCCCGGTGTATAGTCCTGTGGCGTCATATCAATTGCCTTGTTCATCACCGCTTTCCACAGATCAATCAACACGACTCCTGGATTTTCGCGCGCCACCTCGCGAGCTTTCTCGGAGTAAGCAGCAGTCGTGGCGGATCTTCTCAGTGCCGACGCATGCCCTTCTGCCACGTTGAGCTTCGCCAGCTTGATCTCGTCCACCGGTGGAGGAGTGACTAGTAATATCTTGGCGTTGTGCTGCTTGATATGTGGATGTGTGATGATTTTGGTTAAGTTCTCCTTGTACTGGTCGATGGGGACGTGTTGACTAGCGGTTGGCAATGGAAGTGCGGCATCGTTGGCCCCAAACAGAAGCACCTATGGTTGTGTTACTTGGTAGTTTCCACGAGGGAGACCACGGGTACGAATGCGCAGTCATACCAGATACCCGAGCTTTGGCCCTGACTGAGTTGGCTCAGGAAATATCTCTGGAATATACTTCATCGCATTGGCAGTGTTCCAGCCGGAAAAGCCACGATTGACTACATCGAGACGTCGAATAAAGCCTTAAAAAAACATCTTAGTCGGCGACACCATCGTGACGGGGGCACAACAGTGTATGAGCTCACGAGACTGGAGATCTGCCTGCAAGGAAAAGCCATTTTGTGAGTTGACAGATTGTTGCAGCAGGGAGTCGCCAAATAGAACGAGTTGGGGATAGGGAGCCTGGCATCGAGTCAGTATTGCACAAAGAACTCTTCAAAATGGTCCATTCAAGTCGCATATTCGTTGTTTGCTTGACTTACCGTCATTGTGTCTGTCACCAACGGTAGCGATAAAACTTGGGGGAATCGACCCGCAGATTCCGCGCCGAGGGTGTTCGTCCCATGCTGGGCTTTTATTCTCCCATATGAGACAAGCCAAGGACCAATGTCAAAGAGAGGCACATAGGTAGGTACCAAACGATAACCAAGTGGGGTTAAGCTGGTCACCATGGCTTAGCTCATGTCACGTCAATCAATGAGAAAGGTCGCGTGAATATTCCCTCCATAAAGAAGCGTGTGGATTAACTTTTGAGTTTGCACAATGCAGGGTACATAATGGTGATCCCCATGTGGCGCCTTTGAAGTTCGGGCTTGAGAACATCGGGAACCTGCTTCTACGGAGTACGGAAGGTAGTGGGTAAGGTGGGTCACACATCCTCGTATCGATAAGCCGCCACTTTTTTTTCTGCACTTCTCCGTCTCGACCCATTTTTTGGGCCATCACGTCCGGCAACATCAAAATCAAAGTCTTTGTTGAAACTCTGATCACCATCAGTCGCCGCATGACTGGCTGCTCACATAGCCATCACAACGCCATATTGAGCTCAGCTTCCAGACTTCATAGTCTTTAAGCATTGTAGCTATGGCCACCTCTCTTGCCGCGCAGTTGGCGCAAATCGCCGCGAACTCCAAGACAACCCTCGATGTCAAGGCACAAAAAGCTGGCCATTCCAAGTCGTTGATTTGGGAACCTCGGGTCGCTGCCACGCAAAATTACCAGACACTGTACACGATTTGCCATGTAGGATTCGAGGAATTGTGTCAACTAGACAACCGCTTCGCGCGATTCCAGTCAACAATATTCAGCGAAGACAGCCAGACCCAGGATCGTTCTCAACTGTCAGCCGCAGACAATGAGGAGTTGGATCGCCACATAGAGGCGTTTCTTCGTCTGACTGGCAGTAAACTGAGGCTCATGCCTGCAATCAAGGCAATTGAATGGCTCATTCGTCGATTCCGGTACGCCCTCTTTCTCACGCTTTGTCACGCCACACAGAATAAGTGACGCCTACTAAATGATGTACATCAGTATCCACGAAGAAAATACGGCCCTCTTGCTTATGACGTTTCTGCCATATCACACTATTCCTGCTTTTACGACGCTCCTTTCCATTCTGCCCTCGAAGCTACCCCACGAATTTCGATTTCTCGACCCTTATATTCGATCATTAACTGCTCCGCCAAGATCAGTTCTAGTCCATGAGGCAGTCCATCATCCTCAATTTCTCTCCTCCATCTCTGAATACACTCTCGAATCTTGCAGGAAACAATATCAGTACCCAGCCTTGATTGTTTTCTGGGGTGGCATCATGACCGAGGCGGTCAACGGCATACTCGATAGGACCAGATCTGGCCGAGCTGCGGTGCAAAGTGACAACATGCAGGCTCTTTTGCACAGAGTAGGACCCATCTTTGCCGAATCTCTTGTGATGAAGAAGGTTCCTAGCTTACAGATTGCCTCTTATATGGCAATGGCCATCTTTGTGTCCAAAGGCAATCTCGAGGATGTTGCAGTGACTGCTTTCATGCAGCAAACGGTTCACGGGTGGACACAGGAGACTATACGCCCTGCGCTTGTCTGTCTTGCCATCATGGCCCAGTTTCGGTCCGCGAAGCAAATGAGTAGCAAAGTCACCAAAGCTCTCATGAAAGTACAGGACATTGGTCCTCTCTTGGTGGACATTGGCCGGGAGCGCAGGGTCGACAAACTGGCCAACGGCCTTTGCCTGGCGTTGATTGAGAGATTCACTAAAAAAGGAGACTCCCGTGGCCTGCCAACTATCATGTCAATACTGGAGAGTCAGATCCTCAAGGAGAAGCAAATCACTGTGATTTTCAAGTCACTTCTCCTGAAAGCGTTGGAGCTCAACGACAATAATGACGAAGACGGTGCTTTGCGCCGGGAACTCGGTTCCGCCCTGATCTCTCTGTCACACACCACTGGGAAGTCTGGCGACATCATCCAATCTGTCATTCAGGACGTCGAATTTGATATCGAACAACTTGAGATGAAACTGGATCTCTCTTTCAGGACGAGAAAACTTCCCGCGACTGAAGAAACGAAGGGCACTGAGGACGTGCAGGCAGTCAAGAAGCCGCAAAATTTGCAAGCAGCGATTGAGGAGCTGTCATCGCAGAAATCCGAGGGGCTGTCTAAATGCCTGCTGCCGGAGCCAACAGAGTTGTTCGAGGAATGCAGTCACCTGTTCTTCTCCATCGTTTCGGAAAGTTCTCAGCAGACGGAAATGCTGTCCAAGTTTGATGAGATCCCCGCATTGGGACGAACAGCAGCGCTGCAGGACTGCACGTATTTCAGCTTCTTCATTCGAATCTGGTGTGGCCCGTATCCCGCGCTCGCTCGGATGGCTGCCCTAAACATGGTCAAGCAACGATTACAATCCCGAGACGAGGCGAACGTCGATGTCCAAGCTCTGGTCCCATACGCCATTACTGCCCTCAGCGATCCGTCGAAGCGAGTCCGGCAAGCGGCTGCTCATCTCATTGCCGCCATCACTGAACTCTATTCACTACCCATCGCAGCCAAGTCGATGAAGACCTGGGGCTCTGACTCACTGTATGGAAAGGGTAAAGACAAGAACGCGCTTACGCCTGACGTCGTCGCCAAACTGTTGCATTTGCAAATCCTCCCCACGGCCGAGGAATGTGTCATGGATCCTGAGCATATTTCCTCCGTTCTCAAGTCTATCGTTGAACAAGGAAGGTACCAGGTGACTCCCCCGCCGTCCCTAGATAAAAAGGATCACATGGGTCAATCGACCAGGATGGCAGTTCTTGCGTTCCTCGCGGCCCATGCTGAGGCAACTCCGTTACTGCAAGTAAAAAGCAGACTCTTGAAATCTCTGAATGAGGTCAAGGGCGCTGGTAGTACCACCAGAACCAAGGTCTTGCTGCCACTGTTGAAGTGGTGGGCTGGCCTTGGTGAGGACGAGATTACGAAGCGCTGCAGTGTGGAGCAGTTGGACGCAACAGCCCTGGATTCTCGATTTGTCGACGTGACTGTACCCAACGATTTGGATGGTATCGACGCGCTCATTAATATTTTCCAAGACCCCGAGCAACAGCGTAAGACTAATCTTATATGCGCCGTCTTTGGCCGAATCAGACGCATGTGGCCGTCCATGAGGGCCGAAGTCAAGTTTTGCATTGCTGAGCATTGTCTGTCTATCTCTCATGGCCAACTTGGCCAAAAGACACCAACAGATACCAGCTCCGCGGTGGCCACTGAGGCGGCTGATTTACTTCGGGTGGTTCCTCTTACAACGGAAATCCTATCCTACTTTTTGGCCACCGTTCAGACTAGCACAAAGATGATTGCGGAACCAGTTCCTAACAGCAAACGGAGAACGAGCTCTTCCGACGCCAACAGGATTCTCATCACTCAAGTCACGCCAGAAACAAGTGAAGCTCTACGTAGATTCACCTTTGTTTTACAGCTCGTGGACAACTCTGACCCTGTGTCGCACCCCGAGTTGCTAGACGCACTCTTTGCGGCACTCTCAGAACTACAACATTTCCGAACGGTTGTTGGCTCGGAGCTGGGATATTTGCAGAATCTCATTCTCCGCAGTCTTCTAGCTATGATGCCTGCCTACAAAGCTGACAGGGAGCTGAAGATTGATAGCTCTGGTGGCTATGGTGACTTGCTTGTCAACTGTATACAAAAGTCATCAAGTCCTGTTGTCCAAAATGCTGCGCTGCTCTTGGTGGCCAACTTGGCCACAACAGCACCAAATCTCGTCCTCCACAGCGTGATGCCAATCTTTACCTTTATGGGGGCATCGGTCTTGCGACAAAGCGATGACTACTCAGCCCATGTGGTTGCGCAGACTATCAAAGAAGTCATCCCTCCCTTGATCGGGTCCCTACGCAAAGGCAAGACCAGTCCTGTTGCTGGCGCCTCGGACATTCTTGTCAGCTTCACGACAGCCTATGAACACATACCGTCTCATAGACGACAAGGGCTGTTTGTAGCTCTCGTCGAGACTCTCGGATCTCGTGACTTTCTTTTCGCTCTCGTTAGCATGTTGGTGGACCGCTACGATACGAGCGACGCACTGCTCTCTTTCATCATTGGGCTTCTCAACAATTTCGACATCATGACACAACTGGAGACATTCGTCAAGGTATTAGATCTTGTCGCGGACCTCTTCAAGCCTAAGCCAAGCATATCTTTCGTCTTGTTGGGCATCAGCGAAGACGGCGACGATAAGAAAGACGTTGAAAAGGTCGCACTACGACAACTTTCCGCTCTCGCCAGCTTTTTAGCCAACAAGAAGCTCCGCTCGCAGATCAGCAAGCTGGTGGATCTTGAAGACATGAATGCGGCAGAAGTGCGGGAGCTGTACTCGTCTCTTCTAGAAAAGGTCCTCGTACTCGCCGACACTGTCAAGACGAACAAGGCCTTACACGGACGTTGCGGCTCTGCCTTGTCGAACCTGCTGAACTTGTTGTCCATCTCAGAGTTTATCAAGGCTGTGGAGAATCTACTAGACAGACCTGATCTTGGCCTACGTCAAAAGGTCCTTCGTGCACTAGAAGTGCGCGTTGAGACGGAGAGCAACACGGATTCGACCAGCCGAAACGCCCTTCTTTCTTTCTTGCCCCAGCTTACGGCCGCTATTCGGGAGTCCAAGGACATACGTTACAAGCATACCGCGGTGACGTGCGTGGACAAGATTGCAGAGAAGTATGGCAAAAAGGATGTGGAAGCTGTCGTTGCCGCTGGCGAGACCATCGCCGGACCCCACTGCTTGGGACAGGAGGACCAGCGCCTGCGCGTCATGGCCTTGCTGTGTTTGACATCACTTGTTGATGTGCTCCAAGACGCAGTGGTACCGATCCTGCCGGTGGCTATTCCACAAGCCATTGCATATTTGCAAGGCAGCTTGGACGGCGAGGAAGTGGATGAGGAATTGCATTCTGCCTGTTACGGTTTCATCAGCTCCTTGGCTGAGCATCTCCCGTACATGTTGTCGACGCATGTTGACAAAATCCTCGAAATTTCCTATCAGTCGGCCGAATCTGGCTTGGGCGAAGATGCCGATGAGAGCAGAACCAGCTGCCTGGAAATCTTGGCGAAGAAGCTGGATGCCAAGGATTTCTTTGCTAGTCTAGACCGCAACTGGGACAAGGCTATGGGAGCAGGTTTCATGGTAAGTGTTTATTCCACTTCTTCTTACACAGCGCAAGAATGTCGCGCGCTAATCTGATTTGAATTTATGGCAGGCCATCGCGGAATATCTCTCCGTGTTGTCGACCGCAATTGACAAACACAACAAGTCAACGATTACGAAGAACACGTCAGCGTTGTACAGCATCCTGATGAAGGCCTTTGACCTTCGCCGACTTGTCCAGCTCAAGGAAGACCAGACCGACGCAACTCTCGGCGAAGTAGCTGTCATTGAAGCAAAGGTCAACGAAACAGCACTCAAGATGATCTTCAAGCTCAACGACGCCGCATTCCGACCACTGTTCGTCCAGATGGTCGAATGGGCTACCTCCGGGCTGAGCAAGAAGGTTAAGAGCGGCCGGAACATGCGACAGTACAGCATCTATGGATTCCTCAACACCTTCTTCGAAAGCCTCAAGTCAATCGTCACAAACTATGCCGCCTACATCGTGGACGACGCCGTCAAGATTCTCCACGACGTGAACCCCAAGTCTGCCGAAGACCGTCTCCTCTGGTCCCGAGTGCTACAAGTGCTAGCTGCCTGCTTCACACACGACCAAGACGACTTCTGGCAGGCCCCTGCCCATTTCGGAGCCATTGCTCCGATGCTGCTGGACCAGTTCCTGCACGCAACCTCCATGGACGTGTCTGAGGACTTGATCCCCGCGGTGGTCAAGTTGGCTGCGGCGGCAGACTCACAGGCTCACCAGAAGGAGATCAACGCGACGCTGTTGAAGCTGCTCAAGTCGGAGCACGCGCCGGTGCGACTGGCGGCGGTGAAGTGCCAGCAGGAGTTGACGGATTCTTTGGGAGAAGAGTGGTTGTCGATGCTGCATGAGATGCTGCCGCGGATTAGTGAGTTGCAGGAAGATGATGATGAGGTGGTGGAGAGGGAGACGCACAGGTGGATTGTCAAGATTGAGGGAGTATTGGGGGAGAGTCTTGATGCGATGTTGCAATGATGAACTGGGGGAGCGGCAGGTGTATACAAGTGTGTGTGGGGAATTGGTTTGCGGGCTCGGCTATGGGGATTGTACATGATGCATTTTTCCAACATCTTTGGTTTGGACATGTTGGACACTTTAGTTGATGTTGGCGTTACATTTAATTGCTATGTTAGTTCATCTGTTCTTACCATTTTCAAAACCCAAAATCTTTGTGTTTTTGTTTTGTTTCCTAACGATTGCTAAGTTGCCGCGCATTTTTGCTGTTGGTTCCAAGATTGATGCGCCACCGCGAAGACTCCCGACGAGCCTTGTAGTACCTACTAGGTACCTATGTAGGTAGGTATGTACCGACACTTCGGCGTTCACAGAATCACAGTACATACGGAACTCTGGTCCTCGCATGTCCCGTCTGAGGTCTCTGGAAGACACTCTTTTCTGGCGACAGAGACAGGGTAGGTACCTACCACCCACCTCTCTTCAAACAGTCGCTTTCTCAAGCGCCCTGCAGGCGAACCTTTTATCACCTCAGAGCTGTCGACGTACGTCGCAGCTTGCCCCTTCAAAGCCAGAAGATTGCTGTCAATGGAAGAATGCTGTCAGTGGAGCCATGCACAGTGGCGTATTGACGTGACTCCTTGTACACGTTTGATGGTATCACGCATGAGAGTTTTGCAACAATGCCATGTGTATCCTGGGTTGTACATACTCTGTAACACGCATGAGATTCAGAAAGCTTGACAGCATTGCATGATATCTATACACTCTGAACTCATATTACGCCGTCATGCTGGCCAGGCTGCGCCACCGGCAAATTCAGGGGTTCCACGGCAAAGTCTCGGGACAGCAATAAGTTCAAAGAGACGAACTGCGCGCCAGGTACAATTTCAATCGGCACCAGGTACGATCCATAATTTGTACTCGATCATTAATAATAAATCTCGTTGTACCGAGTACACTGTCATAAAACTCAACGACGACGATGGCCACCTCATATGTTACAACGATCACACAACACTTTAGCCACCAGACGCTATCGCGACGGCCGACAAGCCTTTCGCAACGATGTCGGGGTACTTTCGCTCATCAACACGGTCCCCCATGCCATCGTCACATCGCCAGCGTCATTGCACGAGATGAGAAGCTACAGATGAGCTAGTATCATCACCGCTGGTGTTGGGAAGGCCCCTCGCAAGAGAGGAATCACGCGGCAACTTCGCCCTCGACGAATTCTAGGATTGCCAAGACTCACTTCCTCTCATTGGGGACCCCGAGGACGACATGAGCTTTCGCGGTCGGCCACGAGTGTCCCCGAAGAAGCAGCAAACACTCCTATGCCACCTGTCAGTGACAGGCAGTACTAAGTAGAGTCGAGTCGGACATCTTCATCAGCACTGCCGCCGATCGGGAGCCGACTCAGGTATCTACGCCGGCTACAGAGCCCGGCGAGCCTTTTCCTCCTTCTTTGGATAGTTCTCAACAGTAATTTTGCCGCCGTCTACCTCTCGAGTTAGGAGTCAGCCATCTCGCCGGCCCTGTTTGCCTCGTGGCAGACATCGCGAATCAGCGGCAGGCCCCTCCGTCCGAGTGCCAGGCCTGTCGAATAGCGATACATATGAACCAGAAAAAGGGGAGGCCCTACGAGCTTCAAACAGCGGCGCGAAGGCGTCACAACAACTTACAAGTGGCTCGCGGGCTTCCTCCGCCCAAAAATCTTATCGCAGGCCCTTGACTATCGTGTAAGAGTCCGAGGGAGTCATCCCGGACACTCAGGGACGCGAATGATTGGCGTATCTGGGCGCAATTGACGATGATACTCCGTAGAAATGTTCATTCAAAGGCCCTGTCGCGCACTTCACCTGCTTGTATGGCCTCAACGCCCCATTCCATTTATCTTTTTCTAAGCTAGCCATCTTCCAACACACTGTTTAGTATTTACTCATTGCATGAATGCCTCTGCTTGTCTTATTTGATCTTCACTGCCCTCTGAGAAACGCGAATCCGTAGCTATTTGGAACGTGCGTTGTGCGTACATACAAGGTGCATAGGTACATTAGGTACGGAGGACGACTCCGAAAAACATTGCTCGAGCCAAGGAGCAGGGGTGAGCCAAAACAGGCCGAATTGGGAATGTATTATAGGGTACCCCTGTTATATT
>QEQW01000712.1:0-13046 GCA_004016085.1 Claviceps quebecensis
GACTCACTTCCTAAGTAACAGACCTACTGTGACTTAGACTTAAGCCATCGTTACAGCCAGTGTTGGAATCACGCAACACGGAATATCGTCGGATATTCCAGGAGATGTGAATCGCGTGTCGGATTGGTGGGCATGGCGGGCTCAACACTACTCCGTATAAAGCCCGCGTTTCCCGCACGCGCACCTCGCCCTTTCGGATGAACAGAAGCTATTAATGAAATGAATCCTTTTATGGTAGCCACCCACTCAGTGTATGCAATGTGCATACTCCGTACATTGTTATACCTTGCGGATCTGTTCCAACACCAGTAAATGCAAAAATGCAAAGATTGCCCCCGACTGAAGGAGATAACTGCGTAATATACATTCTTTTTTGTTTTGTATTTTTCAACCATGAAACATTGAAACTTGCCTCCTCACACTTGCAGTGAAAGACACAGCCTGTCACGTGTTGATGACTAATGTGCCGGTACCGGCGATTGGGGGGGCCACGCAGCGAGACCCCATATCAAGTGCCAAGATAGTGGGGCGTGACACGGCAAGTCCCGTATTGTACCCGTCGATGATCGATCATCGATGAGAGGTCCGCAAGAGCTGCGAATTGCCGCAAGATTTACAGATTAAAAGACGGTTCACTTGGCCCGTGAACATACTGGACAACTCCTTTGCTTTGATCATACTTGGCACCGGCTCTCATCTCCAATCTATAATAGTCGCCCGCGGCAGACGGGAATACTAAAATCAACCGTGGACGTCGTGCGCTGAACCCGAAAACAATACAGGCTCTGACAACTCCGTCCTCACCCGACAAACGTTCACCCGTTGAGGGCTGTCAGGACTGTCCGCTCAACCTCTACATACCCGGCAAGGCGCTGTCACTATCATGCGACGCAATTGATGTCTTTCCTTCTTCGGCGAGGTAAGATGGCCAGCGATACGGATATCCGCCGGCAGTCGCTCTTCGATGAGGCACAAATATCATTCGGCAACAACGACGAATTTGCTGTACCTATCCTGCCAGTATTCGACGTGACCGTGGATGGACATTCAAGTCTGGCGTCACAGCAGTGCACATCTGGCCCCGAACATACAGACGCAGGTTCCGAACAACCCGTCACTGACTTTGGGAGACGAATGAAGCATGAGTGTCGCCGGTTTTCTATAATGAGGTATCGAAACGCTTCGGACTCTCAGCTATCGCTTAGGGCGAGACAGCAAGCCGAGAGGCCTCCTCCAATCCCACGACGTATGTCACAAGCGTCCTGGTTCTACAAGTTTGGACAAACAAGAACTGACCACTTCCATTGAAGCTCCTGTAATAATTACGACTTCTGCTCCGATTGACAATATCAAACCAAAGAAGGCGGCGTCTCGAATGAATCTTGCAGCCAAATTCCGCCGCTCTAGCGACGCACCTCCAGAGGAAACTAGATATGGTCACGGCTCTAGTAGAGATACTGGGGAAAGGCTTCTAGCACACGACGGCCTCAGCCAGCCAACAACTGAGGGGAACGAGTTAGAACATTATCGCCCTTCAACCCGGGCGACGACAGTCTCAAGCAAGGCCTCACTGAGCATATCTCCTCATCGTCAGTCAGAGTCCTCGCGTTCTGACTTGTTCACCTCTGATCGTACCCGTCCATCATCTCAAGAGATGGCTTTAAAGAAGTCTCACATAACGACCCCTTTTATAAAATTGCGCAGGGGCAAGAGGCTCCCAGAGCCGCTGTTTCCTCTCGCTCATCTTCCTCAAAAGCCTTTAGCTGAATCTAAAGATTCGTCGTCGACGTGTCTGGCCGCAGCATGCAGACCAGCCTCGTCCCAAAGTGCTACGATTTTGCGAGCTGGCGCTGACGTGGCACAAGGCAGCCCACTAACGCAGCATAACACCACTGCCACTTCATCAGTTCAAGGGAGCGCAAATCTGTGTGGCCAGTCTCCGCCTCATCGAGAAACCCTGCTCAGAGCTCGGTCGTCAACGATGGGCTCTTTGGATAGAGACCCACAAGGCGACAATTTGATACCACCCACAACTCGAACCTCAACCTCAGCTGGTCGCAAAAGCTTTGGCGACTTGTTTGGAATTGGCCGTATTCGGCAAAATTCCGAGTTAAGTCGCCCGGGAACTTTGACTCCGGCGACTCCTGGGTCAACGGGATCGAAATGCAATTCGCTGCAGCTTCCAAGAAACTCCGTTGTTTTACCTGAACGACAGAATGACGAGTCTCCTGCAAAATATTTAGCTCGCATTGAAAAATTCGTGGGCCGCGGTACAATTGCTTCTGCTTTGGCGAAGGGCGCTGATGCATTTTCGACGTCAGTGCTCAGAAGTTACATGCGCAGCTTTAGTTTCTTCGGTGATCCAATGGATATGGCTCTCAGAAAATTGCTGATGGAAGTTGAACTTCCCAAAGAAACACAGCAAATTGATAGATGCCTGCAGGCTTTTGCCAACAGATATCATGAGTGCAATCCTGGCATATACTCGTCTCCGGATCAAGCCTATTTTATAGCATTTTCTTTGCTAATTCTTCACACTGATGTATACAACAAGAATAATAGGCACAAGATGCAGAAATCTGACTATATCAAAAATACACGGGGAGAGGGAATATTCGATGATATTTTAGGATGTTTCTACGACAATATATCCTATACGCCGTTCATCTATGTGGAAGACGACCTGGATTTGGCCAGCGAGCGTACACAAGTGAGCAAGTCGAAGAGAAAACAGAAGCTTTCTGGTAATGCCGCCGATTTTGCAAAGCGATCAGTGAAAGAACCTATCGACCCATATACACTGATTCTGGACGGAAAACTAGACCTTCTGAGACCTAATTTGAAAGACACAATGCACTTAGACGATCATTACAATTATTTGGGAACCGCCTCGTCCTTCAATTTGAGGGATCTGCAGAACACATTCTTCAAAACTGGAATCCTGCAGATAGTCTCGGCTAGGTCGCGACCTGATGCTTTCATGTCAGAACAGACCGCTACCAATCCTCACGATGCGCATCCCGGAATAGTAGACATCAAAGTGACCAAAGTTGGACTCCTCTGGAGAAAAGATGCTAAGAAAAGAAAGGCTCGATCTCCATGGCAAGAATGGGGAGCAATTCTTACTGGCGCCCAATTGTACTTCTTTCGAAACACGAGCTGGATAAAGAATTTGATCCACCAGCACGACAACCATTTGAAAGGCGGACACGATGGAATTCCAGTCATCTTCAAGCCACCTCTCGAAGAATTCAAGCCAGATGCCTTGATATCTACTCATGCCGCTGTTGCCCTCCTCGACACCACCTATAAAAAGCACAAAAACGCATTTGTATATGTACGACAGGGAGGTATAGACGAGATCCTACTGGCCGACAGCGAAGAGGAACGCAATGACTGGCTTGCCAAACTTAATTATGCTGCTGCATTCCGAACGTCAGGGGTTCGTATGCGTGGAGTCGTTGGTTCTAACTACGACGGTCAAGGGCGACGTGGAATACGAAGGCTAGATAGTTCCGATGGCACGCAAACCATACAGACTCCGACAGGTTTAGTCTCTATTGCCCGAGGACGTATCGACTACAAAATGGCCGAAGACATTCAAGTTGCCAGAAGAGATGGTATGCAACAAAAAATATTGGAGGCTGATAAGAAAGTCGACGAATGCCAAAAGCAGCTAGAAGAGCAGCTGAGAAACGCAAGACACCTGCATATCCTGGCACCTATCCAGCCGAGAACGAGAGAGCAGCTGCTACTGGCTGCCGCTCGTCTGTCTGCTCAGTTGAAGTGGGCTCGTATGGAAATTTGGCGAGAGAAATGCCATCGAGATATTCTGGTGCAAGATTTGGCCGACGACGAAGCCACATTGCAAAGTTCAGATAAGCAATCACTTCGAGACAGCTCAACGCCAACATCAAGGCCACCTGTGACTCGAACTGAATCAAGACGCAGAGGTTCGATCATTACCAAACATAATTCCCGAACGCCCACCACAGAAAGCTCACTGTCTCACACGTCGAGCTCAATTTTGAACACTCCAGCCACGGACTCGCCAACAAAGGCAAGTCCTCAATCAGTCTCGCAAGGTCGAGAAACCTCATGCTCTCAAAATGTCGCTGCGACGGCTAGACATGGTTCAGTGTCGAGCCTTGCAACATCAATAAAGCAAAAGTCGACACCATCGCCTGCTGCTTCCCATAAAAACCCGGTTTGCGCTGCTGAATTTGGAGCTACTTCTAACCTGTCGGACAATGGATCTGATGTTGATGCTGACGAACGTGATTTCCTGAAGCAGGCTGGACTGTGGGAAGCAAAATCAAAGCAAACGTTTCTTAACAAAGCTGCGATTAACTCATCAGCCGAAGGCTCGGATTACACACCATCTTCTGATCGAGACAAGTTGGAAAGAAGCAAAATCAGGCGGAGCCTCCAGCGCACCCTTAGGGAGAGTGCCGGTCACTTATCACATCATCGCAGCAAGAAGGGTCGAGATGCTGGCACACTAGCTGGTGGACCCCTAGACGATGTGCCACAAGAAGGGATGCTCCCCCGCGGAACTGGGAGCTTTGTGGTTCACGGGAAGAAGGCATCAGTTATTAATTTGGGTACAGAGCTGCAGACTTTATCGCATGACGACAAAATTCTATCTCGAAAGCAGCCTCATTCGCTACCGTCAAAGCAAATACCTGCCTCTCCAACCATCAGTGACCAGCACGATGGCAATTGCAACTCTGCTCTCGAGATGGCTATGGATTCTCACGAATCAGACAGCAGGAGAGGCTCGACTACCAGTACAGGTACTGCAATGGCGATGGATATTAGGTCACTTGTCCGAGAACACTCATCAGCACACGCTGGAAGGGGTGTATCAGGTGCGAAGCCAGTCGTCACTTCAGATGGACAGAATGAGATTGCGATCAATCTAGGTGATGAACCAAAGCCGGCACAACCCGTGATAAACAGAGCAATGGGACATAACAACGC
Source organism: Claviceps quebecensis (assembly GCA_004016085.1). NCBI lineage: Eukaryota > Fungi > Ascomycota > Sordariomycetes > Hypocreales > Clavicipitaceae > Claviceps > Claviceps quebecensis. Next base: position 4,984 of record QEQW01000712.1, read on the forward strand.
AAGACCATGCTCTGGCAGTAAAATATCGGTCAGATTGGACGGATCGACAGAATTGAACACCAAGATTGATGCAAGCGACGAGTCAGATGATATAGGAGCGAACGCGCAGAGGAGTCATGATGCATACTCCAGTTCTCATATTCAGACTGTGACGGCATGAGCGCGATGGCAGGTATGCACTAGGTATGATGGCGAGGATTGTCAATGAGTCATGACCACCGATTCCGAACCCCGCAATTTTGTTCGTAATAAAAAGGTCTTCTGTTGTCCAGCTATTGTGGCGGGCGCATTCTTTTTGTCAGAGGCATGAGAACAGTGGCAAGGCAAGACATCATGTATACGTATGGAAGTGCAAGTGGCCGCCAACGTGCACAGAGACACGTACGCGCCGAGAGGGGCATTTAGCGATGGCCGCTCGAGATCGAAACTTCATACATAGCTCATAGCTCAATACTATCCTGCGGGCTCTTAATTATACCTTCACACCTCACACCCTGACACCTATCCCCTTGAACAACATTGCTGGGTATCGGAGATATGTTAGAGCGCGTGCTATAAGAATAATAAATACTGCTGGGTGTGAGGCTCTACTTTCTTACTCCGCAGCTTCTGTGTGTTGCTACATCATGGCCACATCTTGACACTGATGTCAGCAGTAGGTCTTCATATTATTGATAAGAACAACTACTAGGGACTTCGCAGTGCTCTAGCGACAAGTATCTTCTGTCGCGATGCACCTTGACACCCTTTGATGCAACGAGGAGGGTCGCCTCGACGCGACACGGTAGCATCACTTCTTGCTCCTCTTCTTCTTCTTAGATGCATTGATGGCCGCAGCCTTCTCTATCTTAACACCGCCGCCGCCCACGAGGCCCATTGTCTCTGTCGCCTTCACTAGACCGCCTTGGGTAAATTCAGCTGCTTTTTTCCGTCCCTTTCTACCCTTTGGTCGAAAAGACACCCTGTCCCGCAATGGGAGCCATCTTTCGGGATTTGGAGCTTGACCGTCCACAAAACTTTTGGGCAGTTTTCTTTTTCGCTTCTTTACAGCTCGTTCAGCTTTGTTGTCATGGAAATCCAGCCTGGTCTTGGAGGCGGAACATGTAGGCAAAACCAAAATACCCGAACTCAAAAGCTTGTCCACTTCGATTTCTTGAACAAGGTTGTTGGTGGAAGGAAGCAATGGCGTACTAGACTCCACCTCAGGTGCATCAGCAGCGACCAATGCTGCTACTAACCCGACAGAGGTGGTGGGCGATGCTAAGTTCTCTTCATTCATTATTTTTCTGAAACAGGCACCTGCGAGCATTACATCATCATTAGTGGAAGAGGATATCAGCTCTATGCCAGTTTCTTTGAGTAGCGAAGGAGCCGAAGGGCTCGGGCGATTTTGCCAGTATCGACCAGCTTTAATGAGTTCTGCTTTGGCACAGCTCTCTCGTTTCTGGATCTTCTTCAGGAACACAGCAAGGGCTACCAAGCCTGGCATAAAACGAAGCATAAGACCTTGCTCGCTGTTCGAGTTTTCCAGCAGTGACAAGAACGAATCAAGAGTATACACTGCTGCTCCAAGATTTCTCATCTGCAGATGCAGCTGGACTATGATCACAACAAGTCCGGCATCATGCGGTCGTCTCTTCGACAGACTGATTAGGCTCCCAAGCACCTCCTTTTCAGACAAGCCCTGCGTATCCGCCGCTGCCCCGATTACAGACAAGTCGTTCTGCTTAACGCTCAATGATCTTGACTGAGAGTGCTTCACAGCTCTATAAGCCTTTGTCTTGACGCCATCTGTCTTGTGTGCTAGCAAGCTTATGATGGAGGAGTTCCGAGCAAGGAGATGAGACTGAAAATTGAAAGTCTGAGTTTCAGTACGAGATGATAGCCAATTTCCAGTCTTTAGTTCCAATAAGAAAGGATTCTGAGGCAAGTTTCCCAGTGCCAAGTGATTGTTTCGGCCGATGATTCTTAGATTTTGATCGGAGTTGCTATATTGACCGCAGTGGATTAGTGGATAATTGAATGTATAGGTGCTGTTCATGTTTGCTCGTAGATACTCACATTCGGAAATTAGTTAATTGATGCATATCCCTAGCATGGTCAACCTTTCCCAGTTTGGCAAGAACAAAAGCTTGTTGGGAAAGGATGGCCCTCCGCTCCTCTTCTTTCTCCTCACTGCTCAGCTCGTCAGACGCCTCACAAAGATTGAGCGCACGATTCAGATGCCTCAATGCTGAACTCAGAGATCCTTGAGCAATATTGGCGCATGCAGCATTGTAGCATAATTCGAATGATTCAAGCCCTATCTGACTTTCAGTCTCGTGCAACGTAGTTGTGCGTTTCCATTTGGCTTGAGCTTGAGCGGCACTCAGATTGATTTTGATATCATGGTTCTCTTCATGATACGTTGCGCCAAGTAGTCGACTGTAAATTGCTTGCGCCTCATCAAATTGTTCAGCACGATAGGCAATCTGAGCTGCCATGTGACTGAGGGCCCTGTTCTTGAGGCCAGAAGAGTTGAGAGCCGTGATAGCTTCGTTCAATTTGCCCAATTTGTAGAGAGCATACGCTTTTTCCAGCGCACAAGTAGTCTCTAATTTGATGCCCCCTTCAGATATAGCACGGGATGCATCGTCAAAACGGTCCAATTTGAGCAACGCCACGACTATTGTATGCCACGCCACCTCGTCTGTGTTGTCGGTTTTGAGTGTGGCATTAGCAGCTTGTAAAATCTCGTCATGATCCTCTGTTGAGGCTGCGCGCAATAAGGCCGACATGGCAGTGGCATAATCTCGCAGCATACCAATTGTGGCGGACAAACTGACATGGAGTGGCGATGAGTTGGCAGACGAACGCTGCTGTACAAATAATCTAAGTGGCACCTCAACTTTCAAGGAACAGAGAAAGTAACTCTCATGAATTCGGAGTAATGGAGATGAAGTTAGGTACCGTAAAATGGGAAGTCCGAAGGGCCCCTCCTGCGTCGGGTCGGTGGGCCTATGGAATAACATAGGTAGTAAAGCTGAAGAGTCCCGCTGCAACTGTAGAATCGGTTGGCGCGCAGAACTTCCCTCCGGGGGCCCTGCCGGGAGCCGCCTGCGGGAGGGGCTAGATAGAGTGCAACTCCCAGGGTAAGAAGATATGCAACCGCCCCCACTCTTTTCAGTCGAACTTACCTCTTTTACACACGTCCCATTGCAAATTCCATTAGCTAACACCTAATCCTAACCTTAACACCTAATCCTAACCACTAACCACTAACCACTAACCACTAACCATTAACCCTAACCCCTAACTAACCCCTAAAATGCGTCTTGATGGATGAATATGCGTCTTTGGGACGTGGAAGCAGGTGGCGATGGGTGCATTTACGGTTTGCCATTTACCTTGCCAGAAATTCTAAAAAGAAGTGGGGGGGGTGGTACAAAGTAGGTGGCGGTTAGAGAAAAAGTGGGGGGCGGTTGCATGTCTTCTTAGTTCTTACCCTGGGAGTTGCACTCTGTCGTCCGGGGTCCCTCTCACAGAGGTGCGCTAGCTCAGAGCCGAGTACTCCGTACAGCGATGGCCCACTTTTTGATTGGCATCAGCTTTACGGCGGCGGATGTTATTACGGCGCCCGAAAGGGGTACTCCTTCTACTCGATACTCCCTATGTACATACACTCCAAGATCATCATATTGCTGCGTCTTGAAATTACTTCCCCTCCGTCATCAGAATCATCGCGCCGTCCTAATCGTAAGATTGTTCGAATCGACGGTGCCGCATAGGCGCATAAAGCCCTTTCACCATTCAACATACTGCAACTAATCACACATTAGCCTCATCACAGCAGAGCTTTCGACCACGCGATTAGACCACCACTAAACAATTTAAGGCGTCTACTCAGGCACAAGATTTCTAGCACGACATTCCTTCGGCCGAAGATCTTTCAGAATGAAGACCGAGCTAGCACGTGTTACGGCCTCTGCGTTGCTCCTTCTCTTAATTTGCGTGGCCGCCGTAGGTGCTGATATTAAAACGACGGCGTCAGATCCATACACAGCCAGTGCTAGCTTTTGCCCACTCCTGACGAGGATTTGCAGTCGCGTAACTGAAATTTTGTTCGGTCGTCATCTTACGGAACCTACAGATCGTGATCAGATGCTCGGGAGCTTGCGAGCTCAGTATGCCAACGAAATTGTCTTGCGCTTCAATATCACAACGTCTCAGGACGAGAAAATTCTTGCTGTAGCCGCTAAGCAACTCTTCTTGGACGTATGGGCGTTCTCGGGCACTTTTTTCGATATCCGCCTGCATCGCGATGATGTGGCACCTCTTCTCAGTCGTCTGCCCCCCCTTTTGCGTTCGGCCCAGACTCCTCTTATTTCAGATCTCGCTATGGCAGTCTACGACTCTCTACCATGCTTCAACCATACCTGTGATGGCGAGGGTACTCTTCCATTCACCAAAGCGTTAGGCTCCGCGCCACCAGCGACGCCTGCTGAAGATCAACTTTTCTTCCATGATTATCAACCACTGCCAGTGATAGTTCGTTGGATGCGGCTCCTTGAGGTCATGTTTCCCTCCTTCGTCCAGTACATATCTATTGGTAAATCATTCGAGGGAAGAGAAATGCCAGCTCTACGTCTCAGAGTTTCTCAGACAATCAAGTCGACAACCCCGCGGAAGACGATACTCATCATTGGTGGTCTTCATGCCAGGGAGTGGATATCGACTAGCACCGTAAATTATGTGGCTTGGTCATTCATCATGTCGTTTGGCAAAGAGCTTACGATGACAAAGCTTCTCCACGAGTTTGATATCGTCTTCGTGCCAACCGTCAATCCTGATGGCATGGAATATACCTGGCAAGTAGATCGACTCTGGAGGAAGTCGCGACAACAAACGAATCTTCGCTACTGTCCAGGCCTCGATCTTGATCATACATTTGAGTATGGGTGGGATGGATCTTCGGCACAGGCCGATCCTTGTTCTGAAACTTATGGAGGCGAACAACCTTTTCAGGCTGTTGAAGCTATGCAGCTCGCGCAATGGGCTCGCAACGAGAGCTTGAATAATATTCGATTTGTTGGTCTTATAGATCTCCACTCATACTCGCAGCAGATCCTCTTCCCATATTCTTTCTCATGCCAAGCCGTTCCCCCTAATCTAGAAAACTTGGAGGAGTTGGCAACTGGAATCGCCAAAGCTATCCGCGTAGCAAATGGAGAGGCCTACTCAGTCTGGTCTGCGTGTGAAAGTGCCACACCAATGGCAACTGATCCTGGACATAATCAGTCTGCATTGCGCACGGAATCAGGAGGTGGGTCGGCTATTGACTGGTTTTATCATGAAATGGGTGCGCATTTCAGCTACCAAATCAAACTGCGCGACACCGGTAGCTACGGGTTCCTACTACCCAAGGAACATATAGTGCCGACTGGGGAGGAAATCTATAGCGCAATGAAATATCTTGGCGATTTTCTTCTAGGAAATAACGGAATAGAGCAACTATGTGAGGTTGAAGAGAAGTTTCACCTCGCTGATACGGTGATTGCTCAAGACGACACGGTAGGATCAGATCATGAACTGAGAAAGCGAATGCTTTCATAATAATCATGACAGAGTTGCCCAGGGCATAAATACAAAAACAACAAATTTCGATTGCAGATATGTGGAATTCTGATTCGATTCGCTTGGAGCCGTTGACAGCTCGTCACTCAGACCCAGCGGCATCGACCGGACGTATCACTGACGGAAATATGTGTAATGAATTTTATGGACGACTGTCAGATTCAAGGCGCAGTCAAATATTGCGAACCCACGACACCGCTTTTCGACCTCGTCAGCTCTGTATCTAACAACCTTGCAAATGTTTGTACAACTCTGTGATTTAACGAACGTTGTGCGCCTGAAGAAACAACGCGGAACAGAGGTTGCACAAAGGACGCGGGATATATTGAAAGTTTCCTTTGAGATCTCAGCTAGCAGCGGGATACAATTTGCCGATTACATATCGTATTTCGAATCGGTGGGACTTCCACACCGACGTTGCCAGTACCCCAATACTGCCGTGGACTTGACGAGAAACTGCTCCTCGGTACTCGCAAGACTCAAATCGCAGTTCAATGCAAGATCCCTATCAACGACTCAGCGTATCTACTAACCGCCTTCCACGATGGCGCATGATCATTGATGCCCAGAACGCTGCTGACCCCTAGGGGCCAGGGCGGCGGGTGGTACCATACCGAAGAGTAAATATTAACTCTGGAGTCTGGGCCGCGTGGCCTTGTTTAGAGCTGACACCATCCCCTCTTGGGGGCGTTCACGTCGAATCAGAAATCAAAACTGAGGCCGCCACAGCAACGAACGGGTGCCGGATCACTTGAAGCCTGAAGGCAGACTACAACAGAATTAGTCCCTGGATTTTTTCCGCGCCGCTGATCAAGTTTGGAGAGTTTGCTGTCGCATGCTTGAGGCGGAAGAAACGCGTCTTCGACGCGCTATAGCGAATGAGCAATCGCAGCAAAGACGACGCCGCAAAGCTCGATATCGGATAAATTGATTGAGAGAGCGACTCAAAAAGCCTAGGTGGAAAAGGTTGGTTGAAATATGGTAGTCACCCACTCAGTGTATGCATACATTGTTATACCTTGCGGATCTGTTCCAACACTGATCAGTGATCTTTGAATTCGTTCTAGATCACAGATCCGTCAGGCGATCCAAAGAAGAGACAGCGTGGCACGATAGTGACTCGTATGTGCTTAAGGAAGAAGTTCGTACTCCGGTAAGTGCCAGCTTCCATACCGTCTATCACGGGAAAACACGTTTCTTGAATCTTTCTCGTCATACCTTTGAAGGAGAAGTGAAAGATCTGAGCCAAAAGCGTTCTCTTGGCCCTGCTAGCCAAATGTTACACACTCGGCCTCGCTAGCCGACACGAATGAAGATAGAGGACTTTGTTGTCTTTCTATCACAACCAAAGATAGAGGACTTCACTGTCACTTCTATTGAGACCACACACTTGGCCCTGCTAGTCAACCTTTCTCTCAATCCTGATTGTCAGATACAACCAACAACAAAGTCCGGCTTCATCTGTCAACAAGAAATACACCCTCTTACTCTTTTTCTCTGTCGTCCCCCCGTCACCCATCAACATCCAATCAAGATGGAATCACGAGTTGCAGCCATTTCAAAAGGATCATGAGACCGACAAAGGAGTCCTTGCCTCGGCACTTAAAGAAGTTCCATGCCGATATCTCCACGGAGTGGACAGATTACGGGATATGCCAGGACAAGTTTGATCAAAGGACCGCGACAACCACTGATGTCAACAACTTTGTTGTGAACATGTATGGCTACTATGTCGAGGAAGAAAAGACGGATATCTACCTTATCCGCATGTTTCCTGAAGAGTTCATGGACTGGCATGTGAAGACATGGAACAAAGCAGACATCAAGATTCGCCGAGCGCTTCGCGACCACCTTGAAGCACACGGATTTATTAGCAAACGCCCCTACAGCTCCGTCTCTCATCAACTACGACGACTGGTTTTCGAATATTTCAACGAAGACTCCCTCGCCGAGGATCCCCTCAGCGAAGAAGAACAGTCTGCCCATTCACCTGAAAAATTTTCCGATCCCTCTGACAATAGCTCTGCCGATAACACCTCCGACGACAGTCATGCAGACGCCCCTGATGAAGACACTTCCACGCCTCCGTTGAATGCTCAGCCGAACTCGCTGGTAAAGAAACTGCCAACTTTGATGACGAAAACTCTGCCGATTTTGATGACAACAACCACGCCGACGAGTCTGACAACCTTGAAGAAGAGAAAGAGCCTGCCAAGGACCTCTATGACAACGGCACCACCAGCCTTGGTTCGACCGAATCTCACAACAAAGAAGAGAACCTGCCAAAGGGATTTGCCCATGCTAAGGAGCGATGTGCTGGCCTTATTCTGGTCGAGCGCAACAAGAAAGAAAAGAAGTTTCTGTCAGTAGGATTGGCTCTTAAGGTACTTGCAACTGTTGGAATCGCGCAACACGGAATATCGTCGGATATTCCGGGAGATGTAATCGCG
>QEQW01000713.1:0-13037 GCA_004016085.1 Claviceps quebecensis
CGCTACAGTAGCTGTGTAGACTCGCCACACAACTAATGTACAAAGCTACAAAGCAGCTTACTAGGATTTACTATTGACAGGGGTCCTTATCTTAGCGCGTACTGATAAGCTCTAGTGGCTTGGCTCGAGCAATGTTTTTCGGAGTCGTCCTCCGTACATAGATAGGTACATACATACTTACTTCGTAGTACGGAGTACATATGTACAAGTATTTCTTACGAACGAGGGGCCGTTGGCTTGACGCCAGGAAGAGAGACACCTGTAGGTAGTCCTGCCTGTACGCTGTAAGTGCTACCTACCGTAGGTACCTGATACATACATACATCCTCCGTACCTGGCTGTGTGATGTACCTAGCCTCGCCGCCCCTGACCCTGCCCCTGATCCCTGCACTTCCGCGCGTGCAGCATGCAGCAGACAGGAGGGCCGAGGCAGGAGACAGCGATAATCAGGAGTAAGAACACGCTCTGTCCAATCACAATGCGAATTTCGCCTGGTCCTCTCCGGATTACCCGCCTTTCGTATGACATAGATGTATGTACTCCGTACCAGGTACCGATATATGTACATACACTACATATGTACATGTGATACCTAGTACTCCGTAGGTACGTGAACGGTGAGGCAGGTACCATTAGAGCAATAGGTAGGTACCTAGGTAAGGTACATAGTTCCCCACCGTCAGTTGCCATCCAAATTCCACACACACCATCTGCGTGGCCGCCTCGTGGCCGACTCATCGTCTCTCCTCCCTCACGCTTGCACGCCGCTTGTCTCTCCTTTTATTATCATTGTTCTTATCCCCTTGCGAGACCACTGAGACAAACTCAATACAGCTCGGCCGCTTGTGGGACACTCCTGGTGATTCCCATTCTCTACATTGCCGCATCACACTCGTTCACGAATAATACAACGGCACACTACCTACCTACCGCCGTACTTGGAAACGGAGACACTCGATTCAATCGCTGTTCCGGTTTTGGCATTTATGCAGGCCACTCAATCTCAAGCATACCAGTACTCCGTACACTATACTCCGTACTTGACTTCTGGCCCATGCCACGCAACTTTTGATTAATTCTCCACCCGGCATCGTGCGTGTCGTTGCTTGCTTTGCTACAGTACATATTGTCGTTGTCGTCGTTCCTCGTCCCTAATTTTCCGCATCCTCCGATCTCGTCTTAATATCACGACTCTCTTCGCCAGCCATGGGCCAAAGTATCTTGCACCGAATCCAGGCGAAGCTGGAGCTCTTCCGTCTGGAGCAGCGATACACCCGCCGCCGCAATCGCCGATCAACCTTTCAAACCAATGCCATCTACGTCGACGGCGAATACGTTTTCCAGACCCCGAACAGTACCGGTTCGTCAGCTACAGACTCGACTAGTCCACGCGTCGACGCTCTTCACGGCGAGATGATGGCAGCAAACAAGACCACACCTATAACCTCATTCTCAACCGGTGCTCCTCAAGAAGTTGCAACTCCTGAACGCAAACGACTGCACCGCTTCAGCTCCATCCCCAGTTTTGGCGGCACATTTGGCTTCAAAGAAAGACACCAAGTGGTGGAGCGGCGCACCAGCATGATCAGATGATGAACCGGTAACTTCGAGAGAAAGACATAATGGCATGAACAAAAATGACTTATAAGTCACGGCGTACGGCATTTTCGAGGCGCCTTCCTATTATTATTTGCATCATAATGGCCTACGACAACCTGTCATAGCCAGCATCTATTTCTTTCCGTGCTAGACACGGGCAAGCAGTGCTCAGTCCGTGACTTCGTGTAGCTACCGACGGAAGACTGAATGCTTTTTTCCATTCCTTCCACGACGAATCGTCAGGCCGCGCCGAGCATTATACCACGCTTTCACGAAATCACATTATTGTATATGAGGCGGAGAGGAGCTCTCTCCCTTTTCCGTCATCCTGGTCTATGTGCTGCAGCCACGGGGACTTTGGATACGCTGTTCACGACGTGTCAGATACTGCACGCCGCCAGGAGATTAGTGGAACGCATCGCGTGTTGGAACCTGCGCTCTGGGAGTTCACCTGATTTTCTTCGCTTCTCTCCTTTCCGTTCATAACGTTCTTCTCTTTTCCTTTTGTTCTTTCTATTCTTGGAGCGCTCTCGTATGGTAGCGCTTTTACAAATGGCTTTGGAATCCTATGTGGGACTCCCGCAATGAAAAGTTGTTTTCAAATCTTGATTGAAAGAATCATGATGTCGGGTACGCGTCGTTGATTTGGCGCTGCATGTGACGTGGAAAAGCCAGTCTTTTGTAATACAGGAATTAGTAAAGCAGGCGCGACAGAAACTAGAGCTGTTTCAACTACGTCTGTAGCTTCAGATACCACCGCTGTTGAACCCCCGCGCTCCCTCTGACACAATCACACGACAATGTAGTGCAAATTTGTCTTTCTGTTATCAACACCTCAGCCCTCCATCAGTCCATTATACCTCAATACTGACGCTCCGCCCGACAAATACATATAACCATGTCTCGCGTAAACGCCGTACACACAATGTACACGCGTCAAAAAAACCATATAGACTACCTAAGAGTATGTATGTACCTCCTACGCGCTATCTTCCCCACACCGTCCATCGAGTCATTTATGATTTTCCCCGTTCTACCAGAGGTACCAGGTAAGGTAGGTATTCTACCGCGCCGTCGAGCGCCGACCCATCGATAGGGTGCCTCGCGGCAAGAGCCCAAAGTGGTATGAAGTACATAAGGTATCCATGGAATTTAGCCCGCGAGAGGCGTGGCTTGCCCAAGTAGACTCAAAGTACCTACCTACCAGATGAAGTCTATTTGTGGACGTCTTGTGCGGGAAGATACCTATCAGATGAGGTCCGAGGGAGGAAAAGTAGCTTCCTGGAACCGATAAATACTGCAGGTAGCGTACGTTAGGAGATATGTATGTAGTACATATGTAGGTATGTAGATAGGATGCTGCAGGTTCTGTCTGGGATGTGGTTAGGCTGAGACCCCCAGCCTCCAAGTCTCATATGTAGGTACGTATGCTTGTTTCTGGCGCGTCTTCCACGTGGGATGCTGTTCGAGATAGGTAGACATTGTGCACGGAGGCAAGTGAAACAACATGAGACGGCAATTCTATGGTGGTGTACCGGTATGCATATGCATACATACACATAGGTACATACACCTGAGGCTATGTCCAAAGTCCATCTAGAGCAATAACAACATATAGTCTATGCTCACTACTCAACCAGATAGCCAAGATACGGCCTTCTATTATTCAACACATTGTAGATGCGAACTATTTCTCTATCTATCTCCGTGCACACCACCACGACTTCGGACGAAAAAGACAAATGCTGGAATTGCCTCCAAGGGCCAGAGGGAGGTATGCAGGTGGCTGGTTCAGTAAATTCTAGCTGCAATGCGACAAACACGCCTGGAAGATGCGCCACGCAGAATGGATGTTCCTGGTGAAGTGCAAAGGCTACATATAGACAAAATGAGAGCGCTCGAGAACGTCAACGATACGGCGTCGCGCGCACGGTTTGCATCTCAGTGGGGAGATATACGCACGACCGGGGCCAGCTGAGTGTCCGACATTTCCAAAGACAAGTTCGTCCAGATCCCAGCGAGGTCGACGTCCCTATGGCGCCCTCTTTGTCGGCAGCCATGATCGTTCCGACTATCGGTACTGTGCCGACATGATTCATGCCTTGAAGCCAATCTTTTTGCTTCCTATTTGAGTCCCGGATGCCTTCATAGCTGGACCAGGTAGATTGTGGTTGAATTTGCTTTAGTGATCCGATTCCCCAATGCTGGGCCTGTTTATACGCATGTCTCCCCACCGACACTCAAATCGTGATGGCACCTTGCCCAAGAAATCAAAATGCAAATTGCTTTACAAAGGAAATATATATATAATGTAGACAATGAGACAGGGGGGACAGTGTCCCATCAACAGCCAATAAGAGTCCGTGGAGGACCAAAATCACGGGTTGTCTCATTGACATCGTCGTAAGCCTGCAGTCTAGCCATCGACTTGGACCGTGACTTTCGTGGCTGAATCCGTATGGTTTGGTCGTCAAGCAACTCTTCTTCCACATCGGCGTCGTCGTGTTCAGAACCAGTGCTGTCAAAGTGCGCGGTTGGGCGGCGAGGGAGCCTCATCCCCCGGTCGTGTCGCAGAGGACTCCTGGAAGGACTCATTCGTATGGCCGAGGTGTGTTCACCCGAGAGGCCCAATCGGTTGCGCAGGCGTTGAATCTTGCCGATCAACTTGACTTGTCCCGGGAAGTATGGCAGCGCCAGTTCATACGCTCTGAGGGCCGAAGCCTCATCGCCCCTCTCTTTGTGCTGTCGGGCGGCCAAGAGATACCGGAGGCCGTCTGACTTGGAGTCTTCGCGTCTCTCTTCGTTTTCGATGCGCCTTTCGAGCGCCTCGAGCCGTCGCTGCATCGACTCGCTGATCTCGGGCTGCGCAGGCGATTGCTTCAGCTGCGACAACGAGTTCCTCTCGGCTGCTGACCGCAATGCCAGAATTTCGCCCACCTTCTTCTCCACCATGGCTTCGATTTGTGAGGCCGTTACCGTGATGGACGCTTCCCCTGAGGTGGGTCGCGCCAGTTTGCTTGGTCGCGTAATAGTAGTAGACTCGTGGTCTGAAGGTCGTTTGTGAGCCGCGACGCTCGGCCGTGGCACCAAGCTCATGCTGACTACAGGTCGGGGAAGGGCAGTTGACAGGGACATGGTCCTAGCTGGGGATTGTTTCCGTTTATCTGTGTAAACGTTGAAAGATTTGACCGGCCGTGTGATCTCAGCAGTTGCAGCAGCTGCCTTGGCAACTGCGTTGCCAGTTTGCGCGTTGTGTGTGCTGAGAGCATTAGCCAGCGGTCGTAATGGCTGGCGCGGGATGGAGCCCGAGCTGGCGCTGGAGACGGAGGATCTTGGGAATTGCTTGAAGACGACTTCATTCTCAATCTCGCGAACCTCTATCCGCTTAGCTCGAGAGCTGACATTGAGGCTGCTCAGAGTATCGAGGTGGTAACTTCGGAGGGGGGCCAAATTCAGAATCATGACAGTGATGCCATTATTCTGACCAAGAGACAGAATGCGCGTCATCTTGGACTCTCGGTATGGAATGCGTCTGTCACCTCTGGAAATGGCATCGATACATTGGCTCAGGACGAACAGACTCTTGTTAATGGCCGCCGATTCGACCAGCCGTTCTTTGCCATTGTCAGTGCGGCGATTGTCTTCCGAGCCTGCCAAGTCAATGGCAGACACAGTGCTCACCTTGATCATGTCCTCGGATGTTTGCGTGACCTTGACGCGTAGAATGGCATGGCTTCTGCTGCTGTGGGCATTGAGTTTGGTAGACGCGGTCACACGGTTGTTGTTGGCCTCGATGTACAGCTTTTCAAAGTCGCGCAGATCTTCACATGCCCGTTCTGACAGTCCTGCCACAACGGTCCTGCCGTTGGCCTCTGCGCGAAGAGGAAGCCCCGAGGGAGTCCTCTTGTCTGGCGACTCAAGAAGATCGAACACTTTATCGTTGTAGATTTCGTAGTAAGACAGGCTGACTTTTACTGTCGTGCCGCCCTCGGTGTCCTTCGCAATCTTCTTTCCCCTTCGAAATACGCCAGAGAGCAGCCGAGGAATGACGCCCCTATCGGCAAGCTTGAGACCGCCGCGCATCGTGTGCGTTTTGCCCGTGCCCGTCACGCCGTACGCGAAGATGGTGACATCGTGTCCTTGAAACAATGATTTGAGATGCGGTTGCACTGCACACACACAAGAGACACACACAAGGTTTTAGCCATGGCACTTTTCGGGAATAAAAGAGTTTGCGCGTCAAGTCACGCGTCGAGAGATGCGTTGCCATGATGGGGGGGCCACGCGCGCGCCGCGTTGGGCTCACACGGTGTACCGTACCTTCAGAAGTAAATAGCGTCTCTTGCGATGTCGATTGATCGTATACGGCGTTGAACGCGAACGAGAACTCTTCGGCGCCATTCTTGGGACTCGGGATTTTGATAATGGTGTGTGGCTTGCCGGGCTCGACACTGTCAGGACGAACGATGATGTCCTTGTCCAGCTCCTTCTCCAGGAGCGGTCGGATTCTGGCAACAACGCGAACAGACATGGCGGGTCACGTGGAACAGATGCATGCGAGGCAATGCAAGCCACGGGAGTTATTAGAAAGAGGAAGAGGATCGAGAACGGCACCGTGAATAACACCAATAAAGGGAGCCACTGACAGCTGCTGGCCACTACTACAGCCGCGCCCGGGAACAGTATAGATTGACGGATGATCGAATGGATTAAGATAATGAAATTAATCAGAGCTTCTCGGGTCGTTTCAGGGATATGGCGTTGCCGCAAACACCAAGCGAAATTGGCCTAGTTTCCTGGCCAACGTCTGGTCGGATGCATTGTCGAGAGAATGTGTGTGCACTGTGATTGGAATGAATGAAGGTCTAAGCTAGGCCATTCTAGCCATAGCCAGAGATGATTTGATGGCCGTGGCTACTACATCACGTGACTCTCAGCCAATCGAGATCCTGACAGGAGCTGCGGGGCCCCACCCGAAGCCTTATGGAAGTCGTTGATTCTCCGGGACCGGAAAAAGCCCGTTCTGCGAGCCGAGCCGTACTGAGCCTCGAGCTCGAGCTTCGTTGTCGCCTCCACGACAAAGGTCACGAATCACGATACGGGATCAGCTCAGTCTCCACGGATTACCGAGATGATGCGAGGCTCCTCGTCCTTGGTGAGATCCTCCACCCACGGCTTCCGGCCCCAGAGGACGACGGCGGCATTTGTGTGCTTTCAATGCCGGAAAATTCAGATCAGCGCCGCACCAAGCACCGAGTCGCCGAATGTGACGAGTGATGTTTTCGGAGCTTCCATTCACAGCTCGCGAGATGCGGCAGGTGAGCTTGATCCATAGAAGATCACGCCAATTTCAATCATCTGCTGACTTATTTCTCGCCGCATTCAAGATGCTCGGTTCGAAGTCCTCGGGTCGCAATCCTCGATGCTCTCTGTATCTCTTTCAGCATCGCAAAGGCTCTACACCAGGCGCGGGACCCTCGTTGCCGTGGCCGGGAAAGCCGATAATGTACGTTTGGTTACACTCCGATAAGCGTACCAAGATGGACAATCGCTCGATGAGCCACGGCGTCGTATGCGCTGACACTTCCTTGTGGCAAAATAGGCTCAATCTACATTGTCGCTGTTGAATCCTCTCCCTCGAGCGGCCCTTGGGGTCCCATTCCTCTACCAACGCATATCCTCGACCACCCCTATCACAGCGTTGATTGCGTCAAAATCACCGACGACGGCAATGTCGGTCCTGCATCTGGACGGCACCACCGACTGGATAGTATCGCAGCGCAATGCTTTGCTCGCCTGGACCGGACATACTCTGACGTTGACGTCGAATATCCAGCGCAAGCTCGCGCTGGCGCATTGGGGCAGCACACATCTGACGGGCAGGGGATTGGTCGCTCTGTCTGCGCCAGGACAGATCTATCAACTGACACTGGGCGAGGGAGAGGAGTTTTTGGCCCATCCGGGGAGCATCGTTGCCTACGCCGTATCGAGGAATGCCCCGCAGCCATTCCGGATGAAAAGCACGAGCTTCCGTCTTCAGATTCCCACCTTGACTGGGTGGCTACCGGAAACCGAGCTCGGCAAGAAGGTACGGAGCTCGGCAGCCTACAAGTTCCTCGCCGCAGCTTTGTACAACATGCGAACCATGACACGCCGCACAATCTGGGGAGATCGTCTGTTCCTGCAATTCAAGGGGCCCGCCACGCTTCTGCTGTCGAGCCGGGGTGTGCGCGTTGCCGATGTCTTGTCTGGGGAGCAAGTCAACGAGATTGCCGACGCTCCTGCGGGTGCTGTTCCTGCCGCTATCGAGCAGACACGCAAGTCGACTGGATTGCTGGAGACGACGGACGAAGGCAATGAGAAGAATGATGTTGCTTCGAGCGAATTTATCGTATCACCGACAGAAAAGGACGGCAAGACGGCCTTTGAAGAAGGCAAGCAGCTGAAGAATTCTCTGCGGTGAAGATACTTCAGCTGGCAGCTGGAAACAACAGACCTTGTTCATCTGTACTGTTCTTGTTTCAGACGGGAAGGGGGAGAAAAGAGAAGCGAACGTATCCATAGGAGCACCATGCGAAACGGGTCTAATGGGAGCCATCCTGAGCTCGCCCAAAATACAAGTTCTTGAACGTGATCCGGCCACCAAAACTATTAGTCCAAGTCCAGGCCTTGACTTCCACGCGCTTTCAAAGCTATCTATGCTTGACAAGGACAGCAACAAACTCCTTGTCCATTGTCCGACTGGCCTGTGATCAACTCCAGAGCAAGTTCCTCTCCAAGCAAGCACGTTCCAACCATCCGTGGCTAATTAAACCCCTATCCAATCGTCGCGTTCTTTGCCTGGCAGCACGGGGTGTGTCATATCTTGACTACCTCCTCTCTCCTCTCCAATGTGTGTCCGACGGTTAAGCTACCCCATTTTTGGACGACATGTTTTGAGGCAAACTCGATAAGCCGGCCATCTCACAAAGGGAAAGAAGAAAGCCGGCACCATGAGCATTTTCATTGGAACTCAAAATTGTTACATACTCGTACGTGACCGTGCTTTATTACGTATTATATAGTAATTACTTGTTACCGTGAGTTGGAGTAGTTGGAGTGTCAATAGAAAATTTATTCCGAATTCGCACTGACAGCCCTCTACAATGCAACTTCCCCTACGTTTGATAGACTTAGACATCTATTCTCTGCAGACTGCATCCCCTAATGACAGAGGTCATCCTGCCTGACGCCGACGCCGACGCCGACGACGTTGCAGTGCAGTGCAAGTCAAATCATCTCAGCCGCTCTTTTCCCCCTCAACACGCCGCTGCCACGTCCAATTATTCAATTCCGGAGGATCAATCCCATTCTCAAACGCGACATGCTCCGCCGCAATCTGCTCATTTTGCAGCGCCTGCCTAGCCGAGGCACCCCGGGTTCGCAACGCAGGCATATGATCAATAGCATCCATGGCAAGACTAAAGCGATCCGTCTTGTTACGAATAGCCAGCTCCAGCGGTGTGTCAATGTTTCCTTTCTCGCGGTACCCGTGAACGTGCAAGTTCTGGTTCCCCGGTCTCTTATAGGTGAGTCTATGCACCAGCCAGGGATAGCTATGAAAGTTGAAGACGACGGGTTTGGTGTCCGTGAAGAGGCTCACCCACTCTTTGTCGGTCAGGCCGTGTAGATGATCGGATGGATGGATCAGCTTGAAGAGATCAACGCAGTTGATGAAGCGGATTTTGAGATCGGGAAAGTGCTGGAGTAGTAGGTCCGTGGCCGCGAGGCACTCCTGTGTGCTGATGTCTCCGCATGAGGCCATGATGAGATCTGGTTCGCAGCCCTTGTCGGTGCTGAATTGTGGCCAGATTCCGATGCCTTTGGTGCAGTGCTGGATGGCGCTTGACATGTCCAGGTACTGGAGGTGGTCTTGTTTGTCTGCCACGATGACGTTGACATAGTTGCTGGACTGGAGACAATGGTCCATGACTGTATTATCTTTTGTTAGTCTTTGCTAGTCAGGCCATATTGTGTTTGGTGACTCACCAGATAATAGGCAGTTGCCGTCCGGTGGCAAGTAAATTCGAACAACCTCGGGACTTTTGTTGGCCACCACATCGAGGAAACCAGGATCCTGATGCGTGAAGCCATTGTGGTCTTGTCTCCAAACAAGGGCAGTGAGAAGAATATTCAGAGAAGCCACCTGTGCGCGCCATTCTACTTCGAGACATTTCTCGATCCATTTACAATGCTGCGAAAAAAGAAAAAAAAAAGTGCGTGTTAGCGGAATCTATAAGTCCTTACACGCGTGCTCGAATCCGGGTTTTTTCATCTTTCAAACTCACCTGGTTCACCATGGAGTCAATTATATGAATAAACGGCTCATAGCTATTGAGCAGGCCATGTCGACCGCTGAGGATGTACCCCTCTAGCCAACCTTCACACGTATGTTCAGAGAGCATTTCCATGACTCGGCCGGCCATGGCGAGGTTGCCGCCATTTTGGTCTTCCTCAAAATATTCACCCATCCAGACCTTTTTACCGGCTTCATAAACGCGGGCCAGCTTGTTCGACTCCGTCTCATCAGGCCCAAAGAGTCGGAAGTTGTGCATATTGAGCGCTATGATGTCTCTCAAGTACACTGACATGTTGCTCATGCTACCGACCAATTCAGCGCCTGGCTTTTCGACCTTGATCGCATAGTCCTGAAATTTGGGCATTTTGAGTGGCTTCTTGATCAAGCCCCCGTTCGCTACGAGATTGGCACTCATGCGGCGGCGTCCTTCGGGACAGAGAGATCGCACGGCGGCAATGGGAGCACCATTTTCGTCAAACAGCCTGTCAGGCTCATATCCTCGCATCCAGTTCTCGAGAATCTTGAGGTGGTCGGGATTGGTATTAACATCAGTGATGGGCACCTGATGAGCCCGCCAGAACCCTCCGAGGTACTTGTCGTCGAGTTTGCGGGGTGCCGTCCATCCTTTGGGGGTTCTCAGTACAATCATGGGCCATCGAGGGCGAAAGGCTTTGTTGCTATCGCGGGCTTTCTTCTGGTATTGTTTGATCAGATTGACACAGTGCTCCATGGTGGCGGCCATGGCCTGGTGCATAGTTTCCATCTCGTCCCCCTCCACAAAGAAGGGCTCCCAGCCATACCCAATGAAGAGGTTCTTCAGCTCGTCGTGGGAGATTCGGGCCAGAACCGTCGGGTTGTTAATCTTGTATCCATTGAGATGGAGTACGGGTAAGACAGCACCGTCCGTAATTGGGTTCAGGAATTTGTTTGAATGCCAGGACGTAGCAAGAGGACCGGTCTCGGCTTCACCATCGCCCACCATGGTGAGGGCAATCAAGTCGGGGTGATCAAAGACTGAGCCAAATGCGTGGGAGATTGAGTAGCCCAATTCACCTCCTTCGTGGATGGATCCCGGGGTTTCGGGAGTGGCATGAGATCCGATACCTCCAGGGAATGAGAAATGCTTGAGGAAATTCTGAAGTCCTTCAACATCGAGCGACTTGTCGGGATATACTTCAGAGTATACACCTTCCAGGTATGACTGCGAAAGAACAGCCGGCGCTCCATGGCCAGGGCCGGAAATGAAGAAAGCATCCAAGTCGTATTTCTTGATCAGACGATTGAAATGCATATAAGTGAAGATCTGGCCGGGAGCGGAGCCGAAATGGCCGAGAAGACGAGCCTTCAAATGCTCTTTCTTGAGTGGCTCGCGAAGAAGAGGATTCTCTCGCAAGTAGATCATGCCCAGTGCCAAGTAGCAACTGGCTTTGAAGTAATCATTGTACAGTGCAATGTCCGAGGCACTCAATGGGCTGCCCTTGACGGTAGAACGAGCAGGCCCAAAGGCCCTGATGGACGATGTATCGTCGCTCATTGTGGATAGATAGGCAAGGCGCGTGGCGCGTAGGAGGCCAAACGGCTGAGCGGCAGAGTAGAGTGAAGGAGACTTTGCAAAGGTTCGAGTGGTGTAATGGCGTAAGAAGGGAAGATTCACTTGCACATGGAACGGGCAATGATCGCGATATGCCACAGTTGTGGGAGCTCTTATGACGAGCAGACTGGGCCGCGGGTGGTTTTGCCTGTTGGATACATGGCGTTTGAGCTTCCGCCTCCCGCGGGCGACCTGCTAAAGTGTTTGGCCTTGTCATATTCCTGGGAATTCTGGGTATTTCTGGGTACGAGCTCGAAGCAAGCTTTGAACTAGCAAAACGTGGCTGTTGATGAACGAATGACGGATTGTTGGTGGTTGAAGGTCCCGCACGTCGGCCGAGTTTGGAGGAGGGCCTTTGGAAATGCGATGTTCCGTGGTAACATGGTGGTATTCTATGTGGACCCTGGTAGCCTCAAGAGTCAACAGCGGCATCAAATTGTACTCCGTAGTCTGTGAGATACCTTGAGGTCTGATGATATGTACATGCACGGAGTACAGGCTTCGTCAAGTTGCGACCAAATGCCTGGGCCCGAGGTATACGGAGTTACTCTGTTGACAACTTGACTGTACTTCGTAGTAGGTACTCCGTTACATACCTATGTGCATATGTACACAGTTGACGGGTTAGTAGCCGGCGTGGCGTCAGCCAGCTCAGCCTTGTTCCAACGCTGCCCCGAAACCAGTGAGCAGAAGTCCAAACGTCCAAAACCGGTACGTTAGCTCTTAGCACGTCCCGTCGACATACCTTAGGTACCTAGACAAACTCCCGTGCGAAGCGAGTCATTGTGACTCTGTGATGAATGACTCTGTGAGCAGCGCGGCAGCCTTCTCTGAGTCTCGCTATATCTAAGTGAATGACGCGGACTGAGTCCGATAACTTGGAAGTTGGCCATACTCAACAATCTCACCAGAAAGCTCCTTCCAGTCGTGTGTCACCGACTCCGACTCGGCCACGAGGGCCGGAGTCTCCCTCGACGATGCCCGTGTTTATCAACGATTTCGCGGCATCCATAACCGTGGCGGGTCGGGAGGGACCGATTGCAAGGCTGAAGAAGAACATCTGTTCGAACTCACGTGAAGTGTCGAATTGAAAATAGCCTAGCATAGGAGCATCAAGCTCGTCTCAACCTCTGCATGTGTAGAATACGCAGATATGCACCTCCAAATCCAATGCATCCGTTACATTCAGGGCCACGACAACTTGTGAGTTGTGATTGTTCATACTGAGTTGGCTCCTTTTTCGTTGTCTATCTGGACGACGGTTCCTACCTACTCCATCTTCCGCGAGCAAGCTACCTACCCTGTGTTCTTTTTTTATCATGAGACCAGAAAAGAAAAATGCAGTGACGCTAAGCTGTGCCAGGCGCCAAGAGATAGGCAAAACCGAGAGGAAGGGGGTCTGCGACCTGCGACGTAAGTCACGTGCTCTCATTCTGCAAAAGGTACATATGTACGTACATATGTACATAGATGTAGGTTACAGGTATGTAGGTATGTAGGTACCTATAG
>QEQW01000714.1:0-13032 GCA_004016085.1 Claviceps quebecensis
GGACGATCTGCAACATTCCCAAGAAGATCATGTCGAACAGAGGCAAGAGACCAAGAAAGAAGAGGCCACACACATGGTTCCAGCATCGGAACCGCCCAGATACTTCACCAGGGCCACCCGTAAACGAGCCATGTCTGATGCAGCCGAGGAAGAGAGTATGGCGAAAAGAGTGCGCGCCATGATTGCACATCTACTTTCGAACAGTACCGACGTCAAGACGTTTCTGGAACTTGATCATGAGTCGGCATTCCCAGCTGAGGTGATCGCCGGCATCCAAATTCCTCGATCATACAAGGAAGCCATCAGCGGCAAGGATGCTGAATTTTGGCGTGGAGCCATGGCAACGGAGATGCTTAACTTGCACGCGAACGGGACTTTTCTGGAAGTGGTGCCACCAAAGGGTGCAAACTTGGTATCCTGCAAGTGGGTTTTCACGGTAAAGACAAACCCAGATGGAACGCTCGAGCGGTACAAGGCGAGGCTGGTGGCAAGAGGTTTCAGCCAAGTCCATGGCAAAGATTACGACCAAACGTTTGCACCAACAGTCCGCATGGACACGCTTCGACTGTTCCTAGCCATGGTAGCTGCGGAGAATGACGAATGCTCTCACTATGATATTAAAAACGCGTTCACGGAATCCGACCTGAAGGAGGAAATTTATCTCGAACCTCCTACGGGGGTCTCGGTTAAGAAAGGACGGAAATGGAGAGCACTGCGAAGTCTCTATGGGCTTAAACAGGCCGCCAGAGACTGGAATCAATTGATTAAGGAAGAGCTCATCAAATGGGGTTTCATACAAAGTCTGGCAGACCCATGTATGTTCATCCACGCGGAGAAGAGTGTCAAATTGCTAGTATACGTCGACGACATAGTTGCTGCAGCTAAGACGCAGGGGGAGCTCGACTGGTTCTACTCCCAACTGTCCGAACGTTTCAACGCCAAGAACCTGGGGGAGATTAAGAAGATTCTTGGAGCTGGAGTAGTTCGGGATAGGAAAACAAGAACCCTGGAGATCGATCAAGAGCAATACCTCAGGAGTGTGCTAGACAAATTTGGAATCACCCAAGAGACACACAAACCGAAGACAGTGCCTGCGACTGGGTATGAGAATCTACGACCTGCCGACGACAACGACGAACGGATCAATGTAAACGAATATCAGCAAGCCATCGGAAGTGTCATGTACGCAATGATATTTACAAGACCCGATATCGCCTTCGTAGTTGGGAAGCTAAGCCAATTCATGAGCGATCCAGCGAAGCACCACGGACAGGCATTGAAATCACTTCTAAGGTACCTCAAATCAACGATCAAGACGAAGATCCGTTACGGTCAAGGGGGAGATAGAAACACCTTTGCCCTTTACTCCGACGCCGATTGGGCAAGCGACAAGGCTGACCGAAAGAGTATCTCCGGGAGTGTCACAATGTTTTACGGGGGACCAATCTCATGGTCCAGTAAGAAGCAGCACTCGGTAGCCACCTCAAGCTGCGAATCGGAATACATGGCTCTAGCGAGTTGCGCAAAGCAGGGTCAATGGATTGCGCAGATATTCAGAGACTTGGGACTACCGAAGTACATTGGAAAGGATCCGAAGAGAGTCCAAATGCTTGGAGACAATCAAGGAGCTATTGCGCTCACAAAGAATGCTCACCTAAACGATAGATCGAAGCACATTGACATCTGTTATCACTTCATCCGAGATCTGACCGAGAAAGGATTGATGACGGTGGACTTCATTCCCACGGACGAGATGATTGCAGACGGGATGACAAAGCCGCTTGGTAGGATTGCATTCGAGAGGTTCAAAAGCCAGATGGGACTCTCCAAGTAGATTCATGCCGAGCACTGCAAACTTTGAAAGATGAAGCCAACACCGCGATATGCACTGAGGGGGAGTGTTGAGGAATCGCAGTGTAAACTGCGGTGTTGACGGATTGGGTTAGTCAGGGCAACGTCACGTGATCACACAAAGGGGTATTCGAGTCACCCTTGACGAGAATCCATTCTAGTATTGTAGACTATTCAACCTTGAGTCACCTTATAGTGAATATAAGGCGTCTACCACTGTGCACCCGTTTAATAGATCCTATAATTTAGTCTAGGGAAGAAGGGTACGTCGACGAGCGACGCAGAACTGCCTACCTAGGTGATTGGTCACAGGCTCACAGCCTTCTTCTAACTTGTCGAAAAGCCAATATGATGGATCATGGTCATTGGTGCGTACGTATATGTGTTTCGCCGCGATTCTTTGATTACCGTCATGAACAGAGATTAGAGTCGGGTATGTAAGTACCTGGCACCTAGGTGAAATTGGGTGACAGAAGAAGTTGCCCACTGCTCCGCAAGCCGGCAATAACCCACATATCTCTCGATGCACCCTCCTTCTTCTTCCGTCCACAACAAAAGCTTTACATGTCCAAAACTGATGGAGATTTTTGCCAAATCGTGCCCTATGGCCTGAAGACAGACTTACCACGCGACTTTGATAGTCAAAGCTAGGTATCACTCTGCGTGAAGTGGAGGCGAAAAGATCAGATCGCGGGTTCACCAACCACAACATGATATTCCAACGCTGGATAACTCAACAAATTCTGGGTAAACAGCCGCAACACTAATATCTGAAGAAACGCGTTTCTCAAAGGAATTGACCTGTACTTTTTTGTTATCTAGATGCGACCGCAGGATTACACATGAATCGCTTTACCTAGGAAGCCGTGCTGAGCCACATAGGTACCTAATGTACGATATCAGTGGGGGGATGGCGTCATGTGCAACTTGAGGCAAACGACATCACGCGAACGCGCAAAATCTAGATGATCCAGACCTAACAACGATTAATGAAGGCAACAGCCCCAGTGCGCGATTCTTTCAGACAAAACCTGTAAGGATGAGAGCAGTTCAAAGCGAAGATAGAACCGCTGAACTGGTGCATTGACGTTGGCTTGCAAACATTCGTTGTTTGCAGCAATGACTTGCAGTGGCACCTGTTGACGACTGGTCATTTACTGACGGCCAACTGTCAATCCAAAGAGGGCAAGTCAGTGACGAGAAGCACAGCTGTCATCTGGTCATCTGGTTCGTGCGTGAATGGCCATGCCCCGACATCTACCTGTTCACGTCACGTACGACGCGTTCGCCTCATCCGTACATACCTACGCCAGTTATGTTCGAACCTGCGCTTCCAATTCAGACTTTCGCCCAAACAAATAGCCTGTTTGACAGAATGAGCTCATAATACAACTTCCTCTTCACAACGCACGCCATTATGTCCGCGTCTGAGAGCGACAGTGATAGTGACCACGGTGTCGAAAAATACCGGCGGATAGGTGATCGCGATCCCAGGCGGCGTGAGAGGGCCCCAAATGCCGAAGACATTGCATTCGCAAGTTGGGTGGCAAATCAAAAACACGAGAAACCATGGAACTCCAACGAATCTCATGCAGACGCAGGGTCGTCGGCGTTGACCGAACCTGACGTTCCCGACAAAACCAAGCCCATCATCAATTCGCCGCGACAGTATCAGTTGGACCTCTTTGAACGGGCGAAGGAGAGTAATACAATCGTGGTACTTGACACAGGTTAGTGCAGTTCATCACGCCTACGTCTTCCGACTTTTCATGATCGGCAACTTATTTATCACAGGGTCTGGGAAGACGCTGATCGCCGCGCTTTTGCTTCGACATACCCTCGACGGCGAGTTACAAAGAAGAGCCGATGGACTCCCTCAAAAAGCTGCCTTCTTCCTCGTAGACAAGGTGGTTCTTTGCATCCAACAGTATAACGTTCTCTCAGCAAATTTAAGTTGTCCAGTTGGAAAAGCCTACGGTAAAACCGTAAGTAGGTTGAAGACCAAAGAAGACTGGGATGGGCAAATTCGAGAGAACATGACTATTGTGTGCACCGCACAAATCCTACTTGACCTGCTTGGCAGCGGCCTTGTTTCCATGCAGCAAATAAACCTTCTCATCTTTGATGAAGCCCATCACACAAAGAAGAGCCACCCTTACGCAAGGATTGTCAGAGATCATTATTTGAGAATGGAGACAGAGCGACCTCGTATCTTAGGCATGACAGCCTCGCCTCTCGATTCAAAAATGAAAGACCTGAAAGTGGCTGCGCTCGAGTTGGAAGCCACTCTATGTAGCAAGATTGCCACAATTTCCGACGAGGCATTGGCAAGGGAAAGCCAAAAAAGACAACAGCTTGAACGCGTTTCCTACTACGCACCAATTTTACAACCAGAACAAGCCAAAACTGACTTGTGGCGAAGTCTATCCGCAACACTTGGTCTCATGACTGAATTCTCTAGCCACCTCGAGGCAACACACGAGATAAGTTGTGTACTAGGCCCCTGGTGTGCGGACCAATACTGGAACATTCTATTTTCTCCCTCTAAAGTCTCACAAAAGCCAACCGTTATGTACCAACTGGAACGGCTTGATCAGTTCGATGACGGCTCCCTTGAGCTTGAAGTCAATCACCAAATACCACACGGACTCGAAGCAGACCACATGGTCACAGCAGTTAAAAAAGCCAGCAGGATAACAATGGACTATATGCAACAACGACAGAGTGCTACTGCTGACGCTATGTGCTTTTCGAGCAAGTTACTTGCGTTGCATGGAATCCTAAGTGAAGCCTTCTCTGAAAAGCAAACAAGAAGATGCATTGTGTTCGTTCAGAAGCGCTACATTGCCTTTATGCTTTCGGATGTCTTCGATCAGCCTGGAGTTCGAGTAGAAAAGATGCGCTGCGGCTACGTGGTAAGATGAAAAAGACCTAAGTCAAATGTATCGATCGAATGCTGCTAATATATATTGCTAGGTTGGGTCACAAAGCGTTTCATCGAGCATCGCCAATATGTCAGTTCGAGAACAATTGCAAACTCTGTTCAAATTCCAAACAGGGGAAATAAATTGCTTGTTTGCGACACAAGTAGCTGAGGAGGGTATTGATGTACCAGATTGCGACCTTATCATCAGGTTTGATCTTCATGAATCCGCAATTCAGTACATTCAATCCAGAGGCAGAGCAAGACAGGCTAAGTCGACATATATTAACATGGTTGAGGAAAACAATCTAAAGCAGAAACGACAACTATTGGAAGCCTCCAGAGATGCGATCGCCTTACGTCGCTTCATATCTATTCTGTCTGCTGATCGAAAGGTTGCTGATGTTGCTCAATCTGTCGATGTCGAACTTCAAGGAATATCACAGCGAGTAGTTCATATCCCTGGGACAGGAGCTCAACTAACCTATGACTCGAGTGTGCAAGTGCTTGCCAAATTTGTTTCTTCGCTGTCGAATAGCATAGACGACCATCCTGAATATGTTGTCACACCAACATACGCAGGCGGGCGATTTATCGCGACTGTTATACTTCCAGACTCGAGCCCAGTGAAGGTCTTCCGTGGTATGCCTCAGCGGAGCAAGATACTCGCGCGCGGCTCGGCAGCATTGGTAGCGTGTATTGACATGATTAAACGAAAATTTATCAATGAACATTTGCAACCAACTCTGAGCAAGCGATTGCCAGCGATGCGAAATGCTCGCTTGGCCCTCAGCTCCAACAAGCGCGTCGAGTACAACCTGAAGATCAGGTCCGATGATTGGTCGACGACTGGAATACCAACAGAACTATTTGCCGTCATTATTGCGATAGACGGCGCTGTCCTTCTCGGAAAACACGGTCGATCCCTTTGCCTATTGACTCGCTTCAGGCTGCCTCAACTGCCTCCCATGGATCTATTCGTAGATCAAGTCAAAAAGACAAGTGCTGCACTAATACAGTGTGGCACTGCTTTGAGAGTTAGCGAGCACGAAGTAGCTATTTTGGCCAGTTTCACTCTAACCATGTTTAAAGACGTTTTCAGCAAGGAATATGACTGCACGG
Source organism: Claviceps quebecensis (assembly GCA_004016085.1). Classification (NCBI taxonomy): domain Eukaryota; kingdom Fungi; phylum Ascomycota; class Sordariomycetes; order Hypocreales; family Clavicipitaceae; genus Claviceps; species Claviceps quebecensis. The sequence goes on from QEQW01000714.1 coordinate 5,897, forward strand.
TAGATGCTCTTCCATACTTCATGGCGCCCTGCGTGCCGATGTACTACCCAACGTCGAGTGAAGACTATGAAGTTGACGCGCGGACGGTCATTGACTGGACACTACTTGACGCCGTTCATGTCCCAGAAACTGACGCCGTCTTGGCTAGCAATGACCATGCAGGCGACTTCCAGAACAGATTCGTCGTTGACGCTTGGGACGGATCTCGCAAGTTCTTTACGAAACAGGTGAACTCAACACTGACACCAGCCGATCCCGTGCCCGCCAGTGCCCCCAAACCAAAAAGCCGCAGTTATTTTCGTGGGGAGCAGAATATTGCCGAGTACAGCACCAGTTTAACCTTCCAGGCAAGACGAAGGGCGAAGTGGAATCTAGAGCAGCCTGTATTCGACGCTGAACTATTACCTATTCGGCGAAACTATCTTTGTCCACCACGAGGTGACGAAAATGAATCATGCAGAGACTGTTTCATAATACTTGAGCCCCTGGTTGTTTCCCAAGTAAAGCTCCCTATTTTCTAGCCCTCTCATCCTGCACAAACGCGAATGCTAATACCATGCAGCTTCCCGTTGACGTCGTCATCACCGCGTTAGCCCTCCCCGTAATCATGTATCGCATCGACTCCATGATGGTCTCAATCGATGCTTGCCGGTTTCTGGATCTGAACATTGATGCCTCACTTGCACTAGAGGCATTCACAAAAGATAACTCCCAGACAGAGGCACAGGATGAGCAGAAAATAGACTTTCAGCCAGGTATGGGAAACAATTATGAACGTCTAGAGTATCTGGGCGATACATTCCTCAAAATGGCAACCACAATTGCTCTGTTCACGAAGATTCCGAACACATCCGAGTTCGAGTACCATGTCGAACGAATGCTGCTCGTCTGCAATCAGAATCTGTTCAATAACGCTGTGGACCGTAATCTGGAGATATATATTCGCTGCAAGGGGTTTGATCGGCGCACCTGGTATCCCGACCTGAAGCTGAAGAAGGGTAAACCGACCAAGGCAACTTCAAGCCAAAATCTCGCCAACAAGTCCATTGCCGACGTCTGCGAAGCTATCATCGGCGCTGCATACATGTCTGAACCGCGCGGCAAAATGGACCTAGCTGTCAAGGCCGTGACCAAGATGGTACGAAGCAAGAACCACACAATGACTCAATTCAGCGATTACTATAATGAATATGAGGTTCCCCCATGGCAGAGTGCTGCACCTTCAGCCGCAGAAACCTTTGCTGCTGAGAAAACTCATGCTCGGATCGGTTACAAATTCAACTCTCCAAAGCTCCTGCGCAGTGCGTTCAAGCACCCTTCCTACCCATACGAACCAGCCATACCTCACTACCAGTGCCTAGAGTTCCTCGGCGACGCGCTGCTCGACCTCGCAGCCGCAGACTATCTTTTTACCACATTCCCCACGGCCGATCCGCAGTGGTTGACGGAGCACAAAATGGCCATGGTTTCTAACCACTTTTTCGCCTGTCTCTGCGTCGATCTTGGCCTACACAGAAATGTGCTTTCGACCAACTCCTCCATGCTTGGCCACATCGCTCAATTTGTGAGCCAGTTCGAGAAGGCGAAAATAGATGCCTTGACCAATCGACACGATGATGAGCCGAATCCGGCATTTTGGCTCAACCTGACGCAGCCCCCCAAGTCCCTCTCGGATGTATTGGAAGCTGTCGTCGGAGCTATTTTTGTCGACTCAAAATACAACTACCAGGCTGTGCAAGACTTCTTCGACAAGTGCATTCTCCCCTACTTTCGAGACATGTCGCGATATGACATGTATGCGGCGGGCAACGCCGTGACTGTCTTAACCAAGCTCATGCAGGACGTCTTCACCTGTCGCTCGTGGAGGTTGTGCGTGGCTACCGTCCCCTCTAGCTCCGAGACAGGAGCCGCTGCTTTAACAGAGGAAAATGTTGTATGTGCGATGATGGTGCACGGAAGGGTCGTGGAAAGCCAAATACGTGCGAATGGACGAGAGGCCAAGGTGGGTGTTGCGACCAACATATTGCAGCAAGTACAGAACATGGACAAGGAGACATTTCGGACGATGATGGGATGCGACTGCGCGTAGTGAAGGTTGCATCGAAGGGAGAATTGGCTTCCCGGGCCTCTTTTTTCCTTCCTTTGTGCACATTAAACTTGGTACGGAGTAAATGGAGAGAACATACAAATGTCAGAGGGAAGGAAGCCAGAAACGGGAATTCAGGGATGGCATTGCAGCCCTTAGTCGGGTGACATGTCACATCGCAGGTTGGCCGAGCATGGGATTCTCCAACCCTGTATGTGGTGCGTACCTATATCACCACACATAGGTATCCCCATTTGTACATGTGTCGTCAAATTCCGATGCGCCAGCGTTTCCATGTCTTCTATGTGAAAACTCCCCTACTCGCTGCTATAGCATTGTTCTCGTATCTTCATCAAAGTTTTTCCCCATGCTACACATGACTACATCAATAAAGTAAACGAACTATTGATGCCTCATTGCCTTCTACTGGTGCGGAATAAACTGGACGATACGATATGTGATTTACCGGTCGGGGCTGGATCATACATTGCGCTTCTGGAAGTGCTCTAGAAATAACGGCTCTTTTCTGCATTCAACTGAAGGATTAAGACGCCGTGCCTATTTTCGCCTAGTTAATGAAATGCATGTACCTTGGGTGCGTGTTGCGTCCAGCCAAGAGCGTGAGTAAGAGGATTCATAACCAGATTGAGGCCCGAGGGCCAGATGGAAACTACAGTGCCTAACGTAGATTGTAGTGACATCACGCTGCACGTCTTCTCATAGGAAAAAAATTGAAGACAGACAGACAACAGACGGGGTTTGTCGCTTACAACTCTGGAAGATCATTGAAACGAAAATGTTTTGAAATGTCATGATGATAGAAAAAATAACTTGTATACTCTAAAAAGGCACCGAAATAGTCCATAGATCAAAATATTGGAAGTCTGACCTTGTTCTCCCAATCCACGTTCTGTTCCTCGCACTCGATTCGCCCCCGACACGTCCCGAAAATGCGATCCCAAAGCCGAGTTTGCTTGCCATAGTTAGAGCTCGTCTTCCACCCCTTTCGATGGTGTAAGTCGTGGTCTTCAATGATCAACTCAGCGTTGAACAGTCTAAGCAGCCAGTTGAACGGGTTCGGAGGCGTGGCAATGACGCGGAGGCCACTATGGCCAGCCAGCTCGGCGAAGACGATGTACTGGTGGCAGATCCACCATTCATAGAAGCCCATTGGGAACCCCACAAACTTCATGGTGAAATACGTCAAGAGTGGGATTCCAGCAATATCGAAGAGCTCTTGCTCGACATCGGCATAGAGCGTCAGCAGCGGATTTGGGTGTTTGGTAAGATGGTGGGTGCGATGAAATTTCCATAGCCAAGGCACGTCGTGCATGAGCCGATGGTACCAGTAGAACCAAAAATCAAGGATGATAGCATAGCAGCCCGTCTCAAGGAACAACCAGGGGAGGTTTATGGTCCAGGGCGTTTGCGAGGTGCTATAAGACAAGAAAATGGTGAAAATGGGCCGGAAGGTCGATGTGGCGATCAAGGACTTGATGACTCGAAAGACGCCCACATCAGGAACGCCATCACGGTCATGGACATCACCGTCAAGAAATCCTATCTTGTGGCCTAGCTCTCGCAAAACGTTGAGCTCTCGGATGGCGTTGAGTTTGAAGGCAAGGCTGTAGAGAAGAAGCGCTTGCCAGGTGGTGAGATTGTTGCCCGTGTACGTGACGTACAGATGGTGCAGAAGAATGGGAAAGACGGCGTGTGTGAGGATGAAGCGATGTTGATAAAAGTCGCTCAAGTACGGGACTCTATCCGACTTGGGATGTACGGGCACAGGTCTGTCCAAATCGCTCGGATGAAGGGTCAAGATTTCGAAGAGCCAGTGAAAGACTGTCCACTCGGATCGATCCTTCCTCCGCCAGGTGGACTTGATGGAATCCCTTGGATTTGGCGCAGTAGAGCTCATCGTAACTTATCTCTGGACGGATACCTATACGCAGCCAGGATGTCCATCGAGAGTTGGGGGTTGAAGGGCTTTTGTAAGTTGGTAAAAGGCAGAGTGAAATACGTACTCCTAATTCAAAGTGCTTCCGGTTTCAAAACCCTAAAATATACGTGCGCACAGCAAAGTTATGGTATTGGTGCGAAGAGAAACAAAGGCCAAACTCAACATTGCCTCCAATTGCCCATGAGGTCAATTTTTACCAGTCATTGTGAAGAGGCGAAGGGAAAACCTATCGGCGTGCATGTGCGGCGTGGGTCCACGATAGATGTGGTTCGCGCCGGGCGTTTCCCATTTGTCGCCAATGTTTAAGATGGCCATGTTTCGTCTTAGCGACAAAGATCGTTTCGTTACAAATTACCACAATGGGTAGGTAATTGGCGCCAATGCAGCTGAAGGTGAACAGGATCGTATTATTTATTACAGGATACATATGTATGTAGGCAGGTACTCGGGGCAACAAGTGCCCATGTGTGTGAGGGGGAGAAGACGAGCGGCGACCTTGAATCATGATGCTGGCTGCATCGACGAGGCAAATCGACGAACGCACTTAGACTCGCCACTATTGCCTGATTGGGAACTTCACCAACAATCCTGTCCATTATGGGCAAAGCCTGGCCCGAGGTCACGGACGATAAGCACGGGCACGTGCACGGACCTATTTATCATGTGTGGTACAATTTTCACGTTGGCCAATCGGGGGCCCGGTTCCCATGCACGAGGTCTTGCTTTTTCTTGGTCTGGTCTCGTCCTTGTTTTCGGGGTCCCCCGCGAAAATGGCGTCAGGGAACTCAGTGACCTCGAACGCGTCTGGGCGATGACTGGTTTCGGTTTCAAGACGCGACACGATTCCGCAGACAGGTCTAGGTCTAGGTATGTACGCAGCAGCCAGCTTCACCAGACCAGAAGTGTTTCAGGAAGTCGACCTCGTGGCTGAGCGTGAAGAAAGCCGGTCAGTACCTACCCATGCAAACCCCCGATTGACAGCGAGGGTATCGAAGTTGACACATACCTAGGTATGTATGTACAGATCTGGTCGCCAAGCGGGGATGCTCATCCGTTCATGCCAAATTGTTCTCGTCGATCATAAAACCACGAACTGAAGTAAAGCTCGAATTCCGATAGCGTCATGTCGGCCAACGTCTTGCCAATGCCGAGTCTTGGCCGCCCCATCGCTGCAGGAGGCGCATCTTGTCGGTTGTCATGGCCATGTCGTGCCCAAACAACAGCCACATGGCATGGTCGTCGATCAACGGGGAAGGTAGAGGCATCGTACTGAGTCAGCGCGCGACATGTGGACAGCAGATGTGCTCGTTCCTTGACAGATGTGGGAGATTTCGAGCCCAGTTGATGCCCTCCAGCATGCTCAGCCTTTTTACAAGTCTACAGTGACGATTGACGTTGGAATGAGGGAAGGGGGTCGTACCTATTTCGAAAACAACATCGGCCAAAATTTTCTTGCCTTTCATGGCCTATTCGTAAGCCACCTCGCAGGCATAGATGGAGCCTGCCGACCAGCCACCAATGGCGTACGGCCCATGTCGTGGTACTTGCGGATAGCACAAATGAAGAAGGACGCCATTCTTGAATGGACAAAGTCAACTGTCCGTGGTATCATGGCGGGTGGTGACTCCAGCGCGTATAGCCGACACTGGACAGCCGTTAGGTAATGCGCTGAGATGAATATAGGAGTTTTACCGTACCAGATTCATCGGTAGTCATACAAAGGAGCCTCGCGGGAGCGCGAGTTGCGCTGGATCATGACGGCCCGGAACACGGCTTTGTCGATCTTAATATGTCGATTCAAGCCTCGCATCAACGGCGGTGTCGGGCAAGCAGTGGCTAATGGGGGCAAAGTACTTGACATAATCTCCGATGACGGCGACTTCTCGACGTTGTTTGGCTCTGGCGTACCATGCAGTGCTTCTTGTGCAGTCGCTACCGTTGGATTGTCAGAGAAGAAGGCAGCCGCCAACTCCGCATCCGTCTCCTGTTAGAAGAAAGTCGGGATTCGGATACTCATGAGTCCTCATGGAGTCTATACCAACGGACTCAAACTTGATCCAAGGCTTGATCCTCGGCCTGAAGGCCAAGGGCGTCCGCGACAAGGCGAAGCAGGCGTGTATTTTATGGAATAGGCTTTTCTGATGGCGAAGACTTGCTGTGTATCTGCTTGTCTGTCCATCGGACGAAAGCCTTTTCCCAACCCACGCTGTCTTGCTATACCTACCACTTTCTTCCTCCACAGTAGCATTTTGGCTATGTATTACTCGGCGAACATGATCTAGAGTGAGGAAGTTGGCAAGAAAGGCAGAGGGCAATCCAGCATCCGTGGATTTCGGAAGTCAACGAGTATTGGGATGCTCATCTGAGAGTCGAGACCCAGCGCAGCAAAATTTGAGCTCTTGGCCTTCTGCAACTTGGCGACACTGTTACCACTCCACTTGATTATATCTAGCAACTCGTCGTGGAGATCAATCGTATTCGAAATGAAGGACAGAGGTGTCGAAGACGATTGTGACGTAGGGGTGGAAATAGCAGTGCTCGGTGGTGTCGCATCACCCTTTGGCCCTTAAGCCGACGCCTCGACCTTGTTATGGCGGCTGTGCCTATATCGATCTCGTCAAGAAGACCAGAAGACCCAGAAAAAAATCGATGTCGCTTTTTGAAGCAGATGTCGATGCAAATGGCTCAGGGCTGTAATTCTGTCTTGACTGTTTGCCAACTACACATCGCCGAGACTGGTGCCTGATTGGAGATCTTATTCCCGAATGGTGGCACAAGTGAGGAATGAGGTAAGGTCACCGAGAATGCGAAGCAACCCACTGTGGTTTGCGGTGTGGACCTCATGCTTGGGTTTCCGAACGTCTGCGTTCAAAGGAAAGCCGGCCACGTGGATGAGGGCGTCGACGTGGAAAGGGACTGCAGGTGTAAGAACCCAAGTCCTGGCACCTGCTGTGATGATGAAGGCCGCATCGTGAAAGTTCGATGCCAAGGTAGCTTCCTCCAGAGTATGGAATGGGCTAAAGTAGTCCAGGACCTCTAGCCTTTACCGAGGGGCTCATGCGCGACCATTCCCGGGGGGGGGGGGGGCAA
>QEQW01000715.1:0-12963 GCA_004016085.1 Claviceps quebecensis
ATGCGTATACTGAACATCTCTCTTGTCGGTAATGACACTGTCGGGATGAGTATACTGAACATCCCTCTTATCGGTAATAACACTGTCGGGATGCGTATACTGAACATCTCTCTTGTCGGTAATCACACTGTCCGGATGAGTATACTCGACGGGAGCAGCCGCCGCAAGACCCAGACACACAACCAGGCCAACAACCGAAAAGGCGTGCATATTGAATGAATATCTTGATGTCTAATTGTGAGAGAATATGATGAAATCTCAGATGTCTTTAAGGAATTCAGGATGTGAAGTTGGGAAACCAAAAGCGCGGTTGAAAGCAGCAGTGGGCTTCTTATAGAGAGTGTCCCGGTTAGACAAGGCACCCGACTATATTGCTCTCATGATATCGACATAAATGACCATGCAGTGAGCCAGAATGCCTAATAAAGTCTTGCAGAATTCGAAATCGTGCATGAAGACAGTGAGACGAACGCCATCGACGATCGTCATGTGCAGATACTGGCACACAACCACAACCACAAGTTCACAACCACCTCGACACAACCATGCATCACTGGTGGTGTAACATATGCAATGCATGCTGCACCTCATACATTAGATCAGTCTCGCATTACGTCAACATTTGTGTCTATCTTCCCCCTCACTCTTCTTCCTTTTTGCGCGTAACTGGGATTGATTTGACCGATGACCGATGGCGTGTGCACTGTGACCATGCATGGCTTTGCTTTCCTTGCTGATGATTACTCCTTGGGAAGACCTCCGCCTCTCCGATACTTAGTACTGCAGTATCGACAGAGACGTAACTCTCGAGCCGAGTATTAGAAGTCGGCAGTACTTCTTTCTCTTATTCCAACACCCAGAAGAATACGTGGTTTCTCCCCGCGATCCATCCTCACCATGCTTCACTGGAAAAAGGCTCAAGCCCATAACTTTGAGCCAGAGGTACCCGACCTCGAAGAAGACAAGAGTAACGAAAAAGATGTGTTCCTTGACAAAGGCTCCTCACCGATCATGGACGCCCCAAAATTTCCAGCACGCAGACCACCAGTTCTTCTGATAACAACTGCTTTTACGTTGCTCAATCTCGCACTCCTGTTTGTATCTTTTGTCCTCCTCTTCTGGACGCAGAATCAGAGACGACAACTTCTCAGAAATGAGAGCAATAGTCTTCTCAAGGCCGTGGATGCGTATTGTATGCTACCCTCACCGCTTTCGTTCCTCACTTTCGTCTTTCAAAACATCGTCCTCCTTCAGTGTCTTTGCTGACCATCAGTTGCCAAAAAAAGCTCCTGTATACGATCAAGTACACGTGCCATTAATTGACTTAACCATCAACGGCTCGTTGCTAGACCGCGGAGAGTCTATATACAGACAGGCTCCGTCAGCAGAGGTAGACTCTGCTTGGGACTTGATAACAAACCAGCTGCCGCACGCCATTAGCAGCGAGGATGTGCTTCGCTTGGGAAAAGATCCCAAGAAGACGGCCAAGTGGCCCTCAGAATGGGGATTCGGCTCCGATGCCTACATCGCCGAGCTCGACATCGTGCACACGGTGCACTGTCTCAATGCCGTGCGTCGGGATATACACTGGCGGCATTACTTTGGAGATCGCTACCCAGATGGAAAGTTTCCGGAGCTGCATCGCACACACACGGATCATTGCATCTATATCATCTTGCAGAACTTGATGTGCAATTCCAATGGCGACATCGTAACCAATGTCTGGGTGGAGGGTCAGCTGCATCCATTCCCTGACTTCAATGTCAACAAAAAGTGTCGCAACTACGGCACCTTTATCGATTGGCATCGCAAGACTCAGATTACGGACATGAAGCGATTTCTAGAGATGCGGAAGCCTCATGACCATGTGCCGTGGAAGATGTCGCAGAAGTTTCACGACCTGTTCCAAACGGGGCTGAAGGGAGGAAGTAAAGAAGAGGTACTTAATTGACGTCTTTACGCCTGTTGCAAAAGTAACGCCATGTGATATGTCGCTTTTCTTGAGCTCGAATATGTATGTCGTCAATCATGTAAGATTGCAATGGCATACAATACGATTCATGCGGGCCCTGGGGTACGTGGATGTCCCACCGAAGCTGCCCTCGAGTCTCGACGAGGACTCTGTTCAATGTTGTTGACCGAGCCCTCGTCCTTCTTCCCGACCCTCCTGATCTTTAGAGAAGGAGACCTTCAGTAGGCTTCAGATGGAGAACGTCCAAGCCAAATCCCCGGACGATAAAAGGGCAGCCCAGAAAACTCGCTTCACGCAGACCCCACCGTCAGCAAGGACCTTGCTGCTGGCGTCATCCTCAATGGCCCCCCCCGAATTTGCTGATGCCGTCACCGACGACCTGAACCCGCGGACAAGGCGTGCCGATCATATTTTGACGAAGTCTCCGAGATTTCCCTTGGAAAAGTCCTCAACAAAGACTCTGTTGTTCAGCCCAAAGCTTCTTGCAACGAGAACCCCGCCACATTTCGTGACAGAGACCCGGCCCGCACACCTACGCATCCCCGAGAATTCGCCCTTGCTGGTCATCGCTCGCTTCTTTCGCTCGGGGACGACTTGAACGGACTCGACAGAATGTCTGACGTCCCCCTCCCTGAGCCGATCTTGACCCGGACGCTGTCGTCACCTCTCCTCAGGTACTCTTGGAGCAAGTGTCGCTTGGTGGAAAGAAGGTAGTACCTTGAGAGGTCCCCCTTACTTGTACTGAATTCCGATGGAAGATGATGTGAAAGAATTGGAACGATGAGAGCTGGCAATCCCTTCGTGTGGTTTGATCATTCACGGGATTCACTTGTGTTCTTTCCGAACAGCATGCGTTTTGTTTTTCCTTTTCTGGTCATTCTCGCGATTCCCCTCCTTCAATAAAAGGAGAGACTGCCAAGGCAACAGTGTCACATGATCGGATGCACCAATGTGGTGCGTGCGTGATGTACGCACGCACGCTCATTGGCTGTAGCCGTCACTACATTGTACTCCGTAGGATAAAGGGCTTCCCCCTTTAATATCCCCTCTTGCATCACTTCCTAGAGGTACCTAGCTTAGACATGATGAAGAACAAGAATAGACACAATTTTATCGACCAGTACATTTCGTTGCGCATGCATGCTTTGACATTTATTTGCTTACCGTGTTTCTCCCAACAGATACAATAAGCCTGAACAGGGTGGCTATGACCAGTTCATGACGAGCAGTAATGTATTCCCAAAAGTGAGGGGTAAAGGCGCAAATATGAAGGTATCCGGCCATTCCCTCCTCCATCACAGGGGGCATTAGTAATTACTTCATTTTTCTCCGCATTTTGGGCCGACATTCCCGCCATACATGATATCCCGCCGTACATGATACAGGATACAGGCTTAGGATTGTAGTCAGAATCAACAAGCAAGTCCACAATTTTTCCACATTGTTCACGGCCTCGGCGACACACTGTTCATGGGGACGGTTGAATATCAGTCATCACTCTTTGTGAGCCTTAAGCCTTAATTCAGTGCATGGCGAAGGGCCGTCTGGGGAACTATTTGTACGTATCGACTGACAACAGCTAAGATCGTCACACTCCTAGACCACTATCCATCGCCCTAGAAGTCTCATCCGTCCAAAGAACCCCAAGAGGTGTCGCGCTTGTCTGTGATGATGCTATCTGGATGAGTGTACTACGTCTCTCTAGTCGGTGGCATGATCGTTATAATGCTTGTACTGGACATCCGATTGCCTCTTGTCGGTTGCGTGATCATTATAATGCTTGTACTGGACATCCGATTCCCTCTTGTCGGTGATGACGCTATCTGGATGAGTGTACTGTACGTCTCTCTTGTCGGTAATGGCGTCCCCCCATAGCGTGTCCCCGACCGGAGCAGCCGCCGCAAGACTCAGACACACGACCAGTCCAACGACCGAAAAGGCGTGCATGTTGAAGGAATACCTTGATGAGTGAATATAAGAAGAATATGATAAAGCGCAGATGTCCTTGGAGACTTCAGGATGCAAAGTTGAAGCGCGATGGCAGTGACTGTGTATGTGATATGGAAACAAAGCAGCAGCGAGCTTCTTATAGACTTATACTCAGAGAGCGTAAAACAAGGCACCCGATGTTGTTTTTCTAAGGTCTCATTATAATGCAGTGAGTAAGTCTTGCCGATTCGCAATCGTGCATGGTGAGAGTGAGACGCACGCCATCGTCATGTGCAAATACTGGCACACAGCGTCACGACTCACGAGTCACAGCCCCCCATCTCCGACACGAGCTTAACTACTAGTCTACTACACGGCTATGCATCATTGGTGTAGTATATCATGCAATGTAATGCATAACATCTCATCGCATGAGATGAGTCTCGTATTGCGTCAGGATTTGTAGGTATTTGCCTTCTTCCTCACTCTTCAAAGTTGATCCTTTTTTACAACAACACCATGTGTCTGCGTATAAATGGCGTAGATTTGACAGAGGGCCGACATGTAGGCTATGTAGACAGTAGCGTATTACTATGCATGGCTTTACTTTCCCTACTGATTACTCCTTGACAAGACCTCCACCTCTTCAGTACGAGTGATGCAGTATCGGCAGGGACGTAACTCTCGAACTGAGTATTAGAAGTCGGCATTGTTTCTTTCCATCGTTCCAATAACCAGTAGAACACGTGGTTTTTCCTCACGATCCATCATCACCATGCTTCACTGGAAAAAGGCTCAAGCCCATAACTTTGAACCAGAGGTACCCGACCTCGAAGAAGACAAGAGTAACGAAAAAGATGTGTTCCTCAACAAAAGTTCCTCACCGAACATGGTCACACCGAAATGTCCACCACGCAGACCACCAGTCCTTCTGATTGCAACTGCTTTAACGCTTCTCAATCTTGCACTCCTGTTTGTATCTGTCGTACTCCTCTTCTGGATGCGGAATCAGAGACGAGCGCTTCTCGGAAATGAGAGCAATAGTCTTCTCAAGATCGTGGATGCGTATTGTATGCTACCTTCACCGCTTTCGTTCCTCACTTTCACGTCTTTCAAAATATCGTCCTCGTTCGGTGGCAGGTGCCTTTGCTGACCATTGGCTGCAAATCAAAGCCCCTGTGTACGATCAAGTACGTGTGCCGTTAATTGACTTAGCCATCAACGGCTCGTTGCTAGACCGCGGAGAGTCTATATACAGACAGGCTCCGTCAGCAGAGGTAGACGCTGCTTGGGACTTGATAACAAACCAGCTGCCGCACGCCATTAGCAGCGAGGATGTGCTTCGCTTGGGAAAAGATCCCAAGAAGACGGCCAAGTGGCCCTCAGAATGGGGATTCGGCTCCGATGCCTACATCGCCGAGCTCGACATCGTGCACACGGTGCACTGTCTCAATGCCGTGCGTCGGGATGTGCACTGGCGGCATTACTTTGGAGATCGCTATCCAGATGGGAAGTTTCCGGACATACACCGCATACACACGGACCATTGCATCCATATCATCTTGCAGAACTTGATGTGCAATGCCAATGGAGATATCGTAACCAATGTCTGGGTGGAGGGTCAGCTGCATCCGTTCCCTGACTTCAACGTCAATAAAAAGTGTCGCGACTACGGCACCTTTATCGATTGGCAGCGAAAGAAGCAGATTACGGACGTGAAGCGATATGAAGAGGTGCGGAAGCCTCATGACCATGTGCCGTGGAAGATGTCGCAGAAGTTTCACGACCTATTCCAAACGGGGCTGAAGGGAGGAAGCAAAGAAGAGGTACTTAATTGACGGAGAGATATTTGATTGACGAAGAGATACTTAATTAAAATCCCTAAGCCTCTTGCAAAAGACATGCCATGTGATAGGTACGTGACCGTACGCCGGTGTGCCTAAGATTGAATATGTATTTCGTCAATAAATTACTTCTCCCGCGGCGCGTGCCTTGTCGGGGACGTCAAGGGCTTGTCTGACGTCCCTCTTGTCGGAAAGTGAGGTTTGCGAGGTGGAAGTATTGCGGTGCCTGTGTCCCCACTGTTTTCGGCGACAAATTTGCGGGGCTCCACCACCTCTCTCTTGAGTCTTCCCTGCGCAGGTGTCGCTTCGGCGATGCATGGGGGATTTTAGGGGCCCTTTACGGCCCTTCACAGCATTGTCAGGCAGCGCGGGATTATACGTGTGAAAATTGCAACGGAATGGGCAAACATACTCCGTACATGTAGGTAACATAAGTTCATAACTGATTCATGCCTTACTCCGTACTCCGTAGTCAGTAAGCCAATGGCCCGGGCCACGATCTGCCACTTGATGCTTACCTTCTGGCACAAGTCATTTAAACGCAAATTCCTACATATTTCTTGATAGGAAATACCCGATCTTGTGGTCCGTCTCACCAATCACGATCTATCAACTAATCAACTCGTCTGACGGGGTCTCGACTCTCGTCTTACCTACACCAAGCAGTTTCTTGAGCGGCGCAGCGGTGCGCCGAGATCAATCCAAGTATGGAATTAACATGTGATAGGTCATACTTCGGAAATGGCAGCTCGTAGTGGAAGCATCATAACTTCAAGCCTCGTTTCTGACCCAATCCCGGTTCCGACTTTCAGCCACGACCAGCACGAATAGCCGTATACATACATACATACATACCTAGGTACACACAAGAAAGACCTGTAGGCTATTGCTCTTCCCCGCCGTTTCCAAGAAAATCGTCATTCGGCGCACGACCAGATAGGCAGATGGGCTTTGTTAAGTTCCGGGATCGGACAAGGCGGACAAAGAAGACCGAGTCGCACGAGGCCCGTCCTCGCTGCTTTCCTCCGTCGAGCATGACCCAAGAATGAAATCAGTCCGTGGTTGATCTCGTCTTCGTGATTAGCATCTACAATTCAGCACGCCATGGAACCATATTCTTCTTGCGGCGCACCAGACGACTCGAGCTTCGGTCCTGCCGTCGCGAGCTGTCACAGAGCATTCGATTTCACACTGCTGTTCGAGGACCTCGTGTTTGGAATAATTCCCAGCGCCGTTTTCATCGTGTGCGCTGCGCCTAGATTTTATTACCTATGCAAGTCCCCCGTGGTTGTCGCGAGTGGCCAACTGCACAGGATCAAGTTGGTACGTAAATGGAAGCGTTGCGGCGCAGAACGAAAGCAGAAGTCGCGATTGCTGATTCCCATGCCAGATTCTTGCTGCTGCGCTCGTGATTGTTCAATGTGCGCTACTTGTGGTGCAAGCCGGACAAATCAAGTCTCCCAGTACCTCCGTCTCGATATCTGCTGCAACTCTGCTGATGGTAGCTGGCCTTTCTACATGCCTTGTCTCCCATTACGAGCACCGCAGGTCTATCCGTCCCTCAGGTCTGCTCATCGCATACATGTTTCTGATGATTCTGTTCGATGGTGTCAAGATACGAACCAACCACTCCATCGGCAACAGAAATCTGCTGATCATTCTGAGTGTTGACTTGGCGCTCAGGGTGCTGCTATTTTTAGCGGAGTGCAACAACAAAAGGAAATCAATTCTTGAAAGCGGCAGCGAGAAAGGTCCCGAGCAAGTCGCTGGACCAATAAGCAGAACATTTTTCTACTGGCTTCACAACTTGATGCTACGAGGATACAAGAGCCACCTTTCCATGGACGACATGGGCGAGATTGATGACTCCCTCTTCTCCACCAGCATTACCAAGCGACTGTCTTCTATTACTTCTCAAAGAATCAGTATGTTTCATTTTACCTGTTAGAGCGCGCTTTTTGACTACCCACGCAATGAACTCGCGTTGATGAGAATGCAACATAGACGGCCAATCATCAAGCCGCGGCTTGCCCATGATTCTGCTGCGGTGCCTCGGACGTAAAGCCTTGTATCCAGTCATTCCACGTCTCGCCTTGTCGGCGTTTACGTTTTCCCAGCCCTTTCTCGTGAACTCGATGCTGAGTGAGCTCAGTGATCGAAACCCACGAGACATGACGGCTGGGTATGGCTTGATAGGGGCTACTTTGCTCGTGTACACCGGAATTGCAGTAGGTATTTGAATGACACACACACACATACACACACGCTTAAAACACGAAAGATGCAAGGAAAGGAAAGAAAACAAGGATGAGAGACTCTAGGGTCCGTTTCTATATTGGTTGAGTTCTGAACTGACTCGAGAGGTGCAAGGTCTCCAACGCCTGGTACTGGCAGCAGATTAACAATTCCATTACGATCGTTCGCGGCGCCCTCGTTGTTTTGCTGTACGACAAATTACTCCTCATCCAGGAGGACCCGTCTATCGAACCACGCGCCATGACCCTGATGTTCAGCGACACGCAGCGCATTATGGGCAGTCTGAACTACGTACACGAAACGTGGGCTGCCATCGTGGAAACAGCAGTAGCAACGTGGCTACTCTACATACAGACAGGAAATGCGAGCTTTGCCATGTTGGCAGTTTCGATAGGTGAGTGTAAACAAAAAGACTACATATTTGGTTCTCTCTGATCGCTCATCATTATCAGTCTCTTCGGCCCTCTGCTTCACCCTATCTAAAACTATCAGCAAAAAGCAGCAGACCTGGCTTGCCGCCGTGGATCGGCGGCTCGGTCCGACCAAGAAGATGCTTTCATCCTTGAAAGCCATACAAATGCTATCGGCAGGTGAGCGAACAATTGCAGCGCTCAAATATCTAAGACAGGCTGAATTGGCCATCGCTTGGCCCTTTCGCCGTCTTCGCGTTGTGACGGACGTTTTATGTGAGTGGATGTGCCTACTTCCTTCCTTCATAAGTTTCCCATCGCCTGTCAATTCTTGCTTTCCATTTCCTTATCCGATGATGTCTCGTTTCCTGTCTCATGTTAAAGGTTGATCCGGGCAGAAGAACCTGTGCTGACCCTACATTGACGTGCCGTTTATCTGCAGCATATGTCCCAATGACACTTTCGCCGCCCATTGTTTTCGCCGTGTATATCGGGCTACATCCGAACAGCGAGGACCTGCAAGTAACAAGACTGTTCACGTCGCTGACACTCATCAGCCTGCTAGCCACTCCGTTGATGCACGTTTGTCAAGCTATCCCAGCACTTAGTGCCGCCCATGGATGCATAAAAAGGGTCCAATCATTCTTGGACATGGAGGAACGCAGAGATCCTAGACGATTCAGCTCTGCAGATTCTCCCACTCATGGGGAACACGTGAAAGAGGATAAGAATTCTGTCTATGCGTCGACAGATACGGACGACGGTACTGTACTTAGCCTTACAAACGTCTCACTTGGATGGGCAAAAGACAAAGCCCAATTGACTGGCATAGACCTCAACGTCAGAAAAGGGTCCAAAGTTGCTATTCTCGGTCGCGTCGGATGCGGCAAGACGTTGCTGTTCAAGGGATTGCTTGGAGAAGCAGCACAGATTGCCGGAGATATCACGGTCCGGCAGAACCTCAAGTTTGCATACTGCAGTCAAAGTCCCTGGCTTGAGAACGTGTCTGTCGAGATGAACCTCAAACAGTATGCGCCGGATCTAGTCGATGCCAAAGTGTTTGATAGGCTGGTACACGACTGCTCGTTGCAGGATCTGATTAACCTCCAGGATTATCAGGCCGGGACGATTGGGAGCGGAGGTGTGAAGCTCAGTGGGGGGCAACGACAAAGACTGGTATGGAGTTCTTGTTTTCCCGATGTCAAAGAAAGAAGGCCTTCAACTTACATTTACTGCCCTAGGCTTTGGCGAGGAGTCTAGCACTCAAAAAGGATATCTTCCTACTTGATGACGTTTTCAGTGCCCTCGATCGTCGAACCCGTCTCCATATCGCGCAGAACCTGCTGCAAGCCAAGGAGTCTCTCGGACATGTTCCCACGACGGTCATATACACCACCCATGACAGTAAGACAGGTCATCCCTTCCCCACTACCCATAGCGCGAAGAAATAAAATGAAATGAAAATTCAGTCCCACTAAGCAAAGTATACTTGAAGAACATATTGCCAGTATGGCCGATGAGGTATATGTCATTACCGAGTCAGGCACACTCGAAAGGCTCAAAATGGAAGACATGGCTTCTATAGAAGACACAAATCCACCGATGGAGGATGAAGCGGAGAAGCCCCTTGCGGTCAAGCACAAGAACGAGCCGGATAGCCCAGATGATGAAACAGTACCAGATGACGCGAAGAAAGCCCTTGGAGACAGAACCGTGTACATGACGTACATGCAGTCTATGGGCTTCTTCAATCTGACTGTTTTTGTGCTGATGGGCATGGTCTTTGCCTTTACGTACAAATTTCCGGATATTTGGATCCAGTGGTGGTCAACAGCCGTGTCGTCACCAAGCGACAAGCAAAGCCATTCCACAGCCTATTGGATATCCATATACGCCGTGTTGGAGGTCCTGCCCTTACTTTTACTGGCGCTATGGACATGGCATCTCTTCCACAACGTGGTACCCGCAGTGGGAGTGTCCTTGCACGACAGCTTGCTCCAGACAGTCCTCAACGCGCCCTTCCCGTTCATCAGTTCTGTCGATACGGGGTCGATGCTCAACCGCTTCAACCAGGACCTCATGCTTGTCGACTCTCTACTGCCGTTTGACCTTGTCAACACGGTCGAAGAGCTATTCGTCGCTGTCATTAAAGTCGTCTTCATCGCAGTGGCGTCCGCACAGGCGCTGGCTGCCCTGCCCGTGGTGGTCGTGGTGCTGTACATGATCCAGCGGTTCTATCTTCGCACGTCCAAGCAGCTTCGTCTGCTTGACCTCGAAGCCAAGGCCATTCTG
Source organism: Claviceps quebecensis (assembly GCA_004016085.1). Lineage (NCBI taxonomy): Eukaryota > Fungi > Ascomycota > Sordariomycetes > Hypocreales > Clavicipitaceae > Claviceps > Claviceps quebecensis. The sequence continues at coordinate 10,704 of QEQW01000715.1, forward strand.
CATACCAAAGTCTCGGATGTCGCCGCACATGCTGGCCCGTCCATGATCCGCGCGCATGGGTGGCAGGGCGTGATGCGGCAGAACTTTATGGAAAAGATGGATGCGTCCCAAAAACCCATCTATCTGCTCTTCTCCGTTCAGAGATGGCTCCAGTTGGTCTTGAACTTGGTTGTCGCCGGGCTGGTTGTCCTGGTGGCCGGCGTGGCCGTCGCTGTCAGGAGCAAGGTCAATGTTGGAGCCATTGGCGTCGCGTTTCTGAATGCTTCGACGCTGGGCGAGACGCTGACGCATTTCATTCTGGCTTGGACATCACTCGAGACATCTCTAGGGGCGATTGCACGCATCGCGCTCTTCAAACGAGATACGCCGTCGGAGCAAGATCCCCCTCGTCACATTGGCCCTTCGTCATCCTCCCCCACGGCCGCTTCCTCATGGTGGCCGTCCTCAGGAGAAGTCATCTTCGACAATGTCTGGGCAAGCTATAACCCCGATAGTGCAGGTAGCAGTTCCTCCCCTCCCCAAGACTCCAACGACCCGGCATGGAGCCTTCGAGGCGTAAGCTTCACTATCCACCCCGGCGAGCACGTCACGATATGCGGACGCACCGGCTCCGGAAAGTCCACCGCCCTGCTCGCCCTCCTCCGCATGGTCCACATCTCCATGGGCTCTGTCTACATAGACGGCACCGACCACTCACACCTCCCTCTTTCCGTCCTCCGAAAGGGCTTTTTCGTCATCTCCCAAGACCTCCTTGAAGAATCCGTCCCGCTTCGCAAACAACTTGACCCCGATGACGCATTCTCCGACGCGCGAATCCAGGGCGTACTTACTCAATGTAATCTATGGCGGAGAATCAGCTCCGAAGGCGATGGACTCCGCTCCACCGCTACAGACCTGAAGCTTTCTGCTGGAGAGATGCAACTCTTCTGCCTGGCGAGGACTCTTCTCGATGCTGGTTCCAAAGAGGGCGGTGTGCTGATTCTAGATGAAGCCACGAGCAGGTATGTTTTTCTTTTCTTTTTCTTCTTTTTCTTTTGGATACTTCAAGATGCAGGCTTTTCTATGAGGAAGATACATGAAAGGGACTCACGACTGACTTGTGCGTATAGCCTTGATCGCGAGACACAACGCACGATTGATGCAATTGTCAATACAGAATTCAGAAACAAGACTGTCATTTCGGTCAGCCATCGGCTTGATAGCTCGCTTACGGGCTCGAACCGGATTATTGTCATGGCGGAGGGGAGGGTGGTCCAAGATGCTGGTGCTTGAGTGCAGGCATGCTGCTGGCAGGCGAACGTTCTTGGACGGTGAATTGGAAGATGAGCAATCCGCGGGTGGATGGAGAAGGGTGGAGTGTAGGTAGGTACTAGTGCTGATGATCTTGACAGGATTTATTTAGTCGTTTGGTAGCCGTGTACGTAAGTGAGTCTAGCTTTCCTTCATTGCGTCCCGTTCCCGTGGTAGCCACCTGTCCGTATCGTGCCATTTCCTCAACGTATCTAGATGAAATCTTTGAGTGATCGTCCTGGTCCAAGAAGAAACTTCGATGAGGAGGCGCCTACGTGCCATGGGGCCCAGGCAGTGGGCACGCGAAGGCTACCAAGAATCGTAAGGCTAAGAGCGGCTCACGATGGTATTTACTTTTTCTGCCTTCAACAACAATATCAGCAGCAGCATCAGCAGTATCGGCGATGTGAGACAAACCCGTCCATCAAGATGGCGACGAAGTAACAGCAGCAAAAGATGCAGACATGTTAACGATTAAGCTGCGTCACGGAGAACCCCCCGATCAAGCTTAAGCGCACGACGTGACATCGCCCACGGAGAATCGGCCGACGCGGGCCGGAGAATTGTCCCCGAAGGCCGTCCGCATCTGAAACGTGCAGACCAAGTGTGCCCTGCAATCTCTTATTCTTGTAACTATTCTCAGCGTGAGGGTTGGATATCCCTACCAACCCAACCAAAAGGTCAGAACCCTAAGCTGATGAGAACCAGCTTAGTGGGATATATAGGTACAGTGCAACGGACAGAGCGGTTACGGGTGACCGTCACACTTAGAAGGTGTTGCGTGACAATGCATCATGTAACTCTGTACAGTAGAAACCACTCGCGTATGTCTAGCAAGGTACATATTGAAACTATCCACAAACAAAAAACAAACGATCGTGTGCCAAAGATTCGAACTAAGATCGGGCATCCTGGGCCACTCTTCGTGGCCGCTACACATGTAGAAAAGCGAAAAAAAAAAAAAAAACGA
>QEQW01000716.1:0-12946 GCA_004016085.1 Claviceps quebecensis
CACGCTTCATTCAGATGTATATGAATCAAATCTCCTTAGCCACGCGCTTCTTAAGAGACTAAAGTTTCAAGGTTCGATACGGTGTTCATAGAGTTGTCCGGCGTTGAAATAGAATACAAATGTAGGTCGGTGAGTGGCGACGACACGGTATGACCTTCCCGCGTCCACCTCGCGCACAACACCAGCTGTAAGTACATAGCCCATTCAGGCTTTAGATTCAAATGCCATTCGCGCATGATTTGGACGACATTTCATCAGTTTCAGACCACTTGAGCAGGTGTTGTGCACTGAGAGACGATGTGGTTTTAAAAAAAATCGAACACAAAAATGGCCGAATTGCGGAAGTCGGAAGGCCTGTCTTAGGTGCGACCCTATGCGGGCGGCGGAATGCGCAGGCAAAACAATACCTCCTTCTAACCAACAACAGCAGCACAGTTTGTGCTGTTTTTCTGCCAGGGCACACCGCCCGAAACTATGCCTTTTGCGTAAGCCGTCAGTGGGCTCGCCGCTCATCACCGTCGCAAATGAATCCGGCAATGCTAATATCTTGGGCACTTCGACCCGGCATTTAGTCCAGGCCGAAGCATCGAAAGTCTCGAACAGATTTTCGAATACACGTACACTCGGCTGGAAACAGCGATAGAACCGGCGACTGCGCATATCGGCCCCGGTCTCATTCCATATGTTTGCCAGCTGGCCGGTCTTAGCCCATCTGTGCGAATATACTCGTCATCAATGAGTTTCGAGTTCTTGAAATGCGTAGGGCCTAACTGTAGCACGTCTACACGGCATAAGCACTCTAAGAGGTGGGGTACTCTCTGAGAAATGGTATACTTATTATTTACGCCGATGGAAACGTGCCGTATACCATACAGTTGGAGTCCCGGAGTTCAAGAATACAGTGAACTCATTGATGACGAGGTCTTTGCACAGACGGGCCAAAGACCGGCCAGCTGCTGACCCTCGAGGCACGGCCCGGATTCTTGCGACTGGTACGGAAACATGGCTGGTGTCGCTTCTGAACACCTGTCTACGTTCCTTAATTTGACTGCAGCATGCCGGCTGGCTTGGTCGCGAAGAACTTCCACCGGCAACAGACACCACAGACTGCTAGGGGTATCGCTATTCGGAACACTGTTTTAGGATCCCTGGATGCGGACACTGCGGCGATGTCCCGAAGAATTGGCAATACCCTCGCAGCCTGTAGTGTGGATTGCCAGAGGACGGTTCTTTGTCAACAAGCCAGCCGTATCACCCTTTTTCAGTGCGTCGACGGCCTGTGGCTTGATGTAAACGGCTTTTCCATGCTTAAGTGCTACAGACAATCCCGACTAGTCACGGTCCTGGACTACATTACCGCTCTCGAACCGCCGACAGGCTGCCTCATTGGAGGTGACTTGAACGCCAAGGCCACGCCCTTCGAATACATTCTGCAGCGATCAACAGACGAAAGGCAGCCGCCTCGCGACCCGGTCTCGGGACAGAGGTACCTATGCATTTCATCAACTCGTTGGGTGAGGCGACGCACAGGGACGGGCATATGCTTGACCTGACCGTTTCCAATATTCTTTTTGCATCCATCAAGGTACTTTGTCAAGGTCCGTGTGAAGAGCCATCTGTATGAGCTCGATCTTGTCGCGATCATCAATGCCGAGCCTGTCGGAATTTGCGAGTTATTACACGTTGTTATCAGCATAGCCGAATCTCAGCTGCGCGTCTAGAGGCAAAACCCCCGCAAGGGACGGGCCTTGGGGTCTTCCGGAATCCGCAGTGAACCTCCTTGAAGCCGGTCGTACCCATGACGGTAACAGTAACCTGTCTCCCTGTCAGAAACGAGCGTACCAGTGTGAGCAAGGTCATCGGCAAAGGCTCCAAGCTAACAATCAGCGCACCCGTTTTCAAACGATCGGAACCACCACTGGTCCCATGTTTGAGCACACCTCTTGACAAGGCTCGTCCGCAGTATCAATTATCTAGGCTGGTCCTCTACAGTGACGTCCGGTTTCGTCAAGAGATGGGCCGGATAGTTCGAGTACGCCTCAACTGGTTCAATAGCTATTCCGATCATCATTACCTGCTCGACCTCTGCAACGGGTTTGGTGTGATACAGACCGCTGACTCAGATCTCATCAACGAAAATGGCAGCATGATACCTAGCAGTTTGTGTTGGTACTGTGGGTGTTTCGCACCTAGGTTTCCCTTCTGAGCTGACTCCGGGATGGTCCTCAGAAATCTTGAATGTTCGCACGGACTCTGCCAAGCCAGCAGTATATACATAGGTACCTATCTGAACTGGACGACAGGCTGGCCAGTGGCCACCAGGAAACGAACTTGGGCATCCAGCCTGACGAAATGGAATACAACTGGCTCAGTCCTTTTGGGTTTGTTGGGCATACCACATACATATCACCACGAGACCGCAAGATTGGCTTTCAGCCCGTCGAGGACGTTGGACCCAGTTCAGGGTGGCATGTCCGAAAAGCAGCGTAGCGCCTTCCACTTCCGGTATCTCATGCACCAATCAGAGCGGCTGGGCCAACCCCGCGTTCTGGTTCACAACGCCATGTTGGGGGTTTGCGGAGCCGCGCTCCGGTGCCGTCTGGGGTTCACCGTTTCGGCAAGTTTTAACTCGCATAGACAGTAAGTAAGGTACACATGTGTAGGTAGGTATGATGTTGCATCGCTTTCCTCGTTTAATAACAGAGTACGGAGTAGGGTTGCTTTGCATTCACAAAGCCATTGTTACGCCCGGTGCATACCAGGTACCTATTATTAAGGCCCGAAGCATCTGAGAGCCTAGAGGTTTGCCATCTGGTGGCGGCTCGAGACATTGGCCGCTCACGGGCCACAAGCTGCCAATTTAAGTTGGCGTTGGATTACATTGTCTTCATTGCCTTCCTTGTTGGCGCATTTGTTGTTTATTAAGCATTATTATTGAGAGGCTTTAAGCTTCTTCAGGTGATCAGATCCAGGGCTGGCCATATGCATGCCTCCCTGTCGAATATGCCTAGCTACTGTAGTCTGTCCTACCTGCTTGGAGCAGGCAATCCGAATCACAATATATACAATGCAAGGGGGTCCCCGCGATGTAACCATTGCCCGCTCGGTAGGCCGAATTCATGTCGCTTTCTCTGAAGGTAGACCTTCTCACCACTTGCATTCCCGTTCCTCGTCCTGCCAGAAGCAGCGACTCTTTCTCCCATCATGGCTTATCGCAGCGACAGCACTGAGAAGCAGCACACGCTCGAACACGACGAAAAATCCAGATCCACCATCGTTGACGGCATCAACAATGACGGCGACTTTGGTATCTCGCCGGAGCAGCAGCGCAAGATCATTCGGCGGGTGGATCGCCGACTTGTGCTCACTGTCGGGGCCATGTATTGCGTCAGTCTGATGGATCGGACAAACATGAGTGCAGCCAATATTGCGGGCATGAGCAAAGAACTCGTCTTAATTGACAACCGCTACGTGAGTCTCCTAGTAGCGAAGCCTCCTCCAGGTCGCAGAAGCCAGAAGCCGGGCTTCCATGCCATCCAGAATCACTTGCCTAATAAACAACATATTTGGTTGCATGCTTTAGAACATTGCCAACCTGGTCTTCTTCGTCACCTACGTCGTATTTCAGCCGCCATCGACTGTTCTTGTCCGAGCAGTCGGACCACGAGTTCACCTGGCTTTAATCACCTTGCTCTGGGGCGGCGTCATGATTGGAATGGGTTTCGTGAAGAACTGGCAGCAGATTACGGCTCTTCGTGCCGTGCTGGGACTTTTAGAAGCTGGGTTCTTTCCCAGTTGTGTCTATCTGCTCAGTACATGGTATACTCGATGTGCGTCCTCATGCTCTTTTTTTTTTTTTTCCTTGTTCTTGGACTGACTCAATGTGTAGACGAAGTCGGAAAGCGATACTCAGTCTTCTACATTGTTGGATGCGTAGCCGCTGCTTGCTCCGGGATTTTGGCATACGGGGTAAGACTAAGACGACTCGGGCGATGTGGTCACGCTTTAATTTGGGCTTTGCGACCAAGATTCCCTCTCAATACTGACGTACTGCGTAGCTGATGCAACTCAATGGCCACGAAAACCTGACCGGTTGGCGATGGATCTTCATCATTGAAGGCTCGCTTACCTGTGGTCTTGCTATTGCCTGCTACTGGCTCCTCGTCGATTTCCCCGACTCGACCCGCAAGACGTGGAATTTTCTACGCGCGCACGAATTGCAGTGGATTGTCAGCCGCGTGGAGAGAGACCGCGGCGATGCCAAGACGGAGGCCTTCCAGCTGAACAAGTTCCTCAGGGGCGGTCTGGACTGGAAGATTTGGGCGTACGCGCTCATCTTTTTCGGCACAACCGCCATGACATACGCGCTGGCGTATACTCTACCCCTTATTCTCATCGCTAACATGGGCTTCTCCGTGGGGGCAGCGCAGTGTCTCGTGGCTCCTCCGTATATATTTGCCGGCCTCTTTATGTTTCTCATGGGCTGGCTGGGCGACAAGTATCACGTCCGAGGGCCCATCATTCTGGGCAATATGCTGCTCTGTCTCATCGGATTGCCCATCATGGGTTGGGCGTCGAGCGCGGGGGCTAGGTATTTCGGCGTCTTCCTGGTGACGGCGGGCGCCAACAGCAATGTTCCCACCGTCATGTCCTTCCAGGCCAACAATGTCCGAGGGCAGTGGAAACGGGCTTTCTGTAGTGCCACGCTGGTGGGATTCGGTGGCATTGGTGGCATCTACGGCAGTCTGGTGTTTCGCGAGCAGGATAAACCCACGGGATACAAGCCGGGCATTTGGGCGTGCATCGCCTGCGCTCTGCTCGTTGTTGTTTTGGTCGGCGTTTGCGACTTGGAATTCGCGAGGAAGAACAAAAAAGCCGATCGCGGAGAAATAACCCTGGAGGATGACGATAATGTAAGTCACCCTAACGAACCCCTCGTCTATGCCCAGAGTAACGCAACGTTCAGGACTAACCACTCGCTGTAGGATAACACTGCCACTGGTTTCCGATACACCCTTTAGACTGAGAGCTAGTCACCGAGCGTGAAGCCTAGTAGTTTCTGATATAAGATGAAGAACACGTATTCACAAGAACTACAATAACCACTCATGAGACAAGTAGTTATGAGTCGGTGAGACCGTCTTTCGCCGAGACCTAGAGCCTGTCCGGAGGTGTTCAATTCTTCGAACTGTGTGAGGTGGTCGTTCGTGTCGCCTTTGTAAACGAGGTCTATCATCCGTTGGTAGTTCTTGGCGTCCTCGCCTTTGTCGGTGAAACATACTTTGAAGGCTTCGGAGTAAGAGTCAAGACGTCCAACTTCCAAGTGTCGGGTTGTTGCTGAGGTACATGACAATTTGCTCTGTGAAGCTGCCAGACTTGGGCCTTCTCGGAAAGGAGTGATCCAACCCAATTGACCTTAATCGTGTCAGTTTCAAGGCTGTCAGTGTTTGCATCTAGGCAAGATGTGACTGTGGCCCACCAAGCGCGAAAGTTGGTCAGATCTTTGCCGCTAAAACGAGTGGGCTTCGTGAAATGTCATGACTTTCCCGTGTGGGTGACAATACTTTCTTGTCGCGTCTGAGATGAAAGAATCAATTTTCTTGGTACAGAATTTTCATCCTGCATTCCGTGTAGCGATTCGGTCAAGTTCATTACTTGGGCTGCCAGCGATTCCAATAACAAGTTCGTGGTGCTTTCCGGGACTTGGTACTGAGGGCTGGGAGTTTCAGTCACCCGGGGGACCTGCCGCTGTTGATGAGATGTAGGCTTCGCAGCACGTCTGTCGAGGCTCTGTCGACATGTCGGCCGAAGGAAGAAAATGATTGAGGAGGTAGGGATCTAGGACTCTAGATTCAATAGGTTCTGCGGATGTCAGACAGTCAGATGTGCGACCCTATGGTGTGGGCACGTGTATGTACCTAGGTACCTTAATGTACACACATACCTTATTAGGTACCTACCTCCTAAATCTAGACACCGAGCGATTTCAATTTCGACACAAAGTAAGCGCCATTGAACGCGTCCTTTCTTGCCATTGTTGAGCAATAGCACACGTTTCAAGCCAGACGCTGTTCATTCGTTCATTTGTGTTGGCGGTGTCGGTGTTGGCTTGGAAAGTCGGCCGGAGGTGGACTCGGGTACCTCGGGCTTTGACTTGGCCAATCCGCTGCCGTCGAAGGCCAAAACATTGCATCCAGAAAAGATGTGCTTACGGAGTATCTCACGGCGCAGGAGCAGGATGGAACAGTTTTGCTCCGGAGTCCGGCCGTCCCGTGCTTTTTCTGCGTCAACGCGTCTCAGCTGATACAACGAAAGCTTGTCTTGGTATCGCGCGAGCCAATGAAGCAGTCGAAATCCAATAGCTTCATGCACGTGTGGACGGGCTTGTGAACGGGCTGTGGACGTATGGCCGCCGACCATGAAGTCTCACATTTCCGGTCCGACACAGGATCCCGTTTCTTCGGAGGACTGCCTCAGGTCCTATGCCATGAGGTTCTGAGGCCTCGTGGTTTTGAGTTCCAACTTCCAGCCACCCCCGAGCGAGCGTGCTTTCTTGGCCGACTTGCGCTGCTTCGGATTTTGTCCATCCTACGGGAAACCGTCTTTCGCGCTCCTCGTTGGTCCGTTTTGGTGGCTTGGATACCCTGATAAGGAGTCTGCCGAGAATACAACTGAGACCGGGGTTCGGACTGGACATAACCACATATAACAGAGCTATTGCCCACCTCGGGTTCTTCACTGCTGTCATTTCTGGCTCTGAGACCGATGGAGAGTTTCCGTGCCAAAATTTGGACCTGAAGTCGAGAACGCACCAAATTGAACACCTCTCAAAGGGTCGTTGCCATGAAGACTGCGACCGTCGCGGCGCTGGCCTTTGGCTCGTTGGCCGCCGCAGATGATTATCTATACAGCAGCCGCGTATCCAAGCGTGGATTGCTTCCCAATGGAAACTACAATTTGTGTATGCATTCTCTGTTTCGAAGGGGCTTTGAGCGGGTATGACTGACCTTTGACCTTGTAGCCTTTTTTCACGTCAATGATGTGCATGCCCATCTGGACCAATTCGCCCCGTCTGGTACGGACTGCACTGATACCAGCAAGGGCTGCGTAGGAGGATATGCACGCATCAAGACGAAGGTCGATGAGCTGCGAACCCAGAAACCGGACAATCTGTGGCTAAACGCCGGTGACGAGTTTCAAGGCACGCTCTTCTACACTTTTTACGGCGGCGAAAAGATTGCGGAAACAATGAATCATCTCAAGTTTGATGCCATGACGCTCGGCAACCACGAATGGGACGGGGGCGACGAGAAGCTGGGTCACTTTCTTCGCAACTTGACCTTCCCCGTGGTGTCCTGCAACGTCAAGAGCACGAACAAGGACCTCAACGAGACCATCAAGAACTACCACATTTTTGAGAAGCACGACCTCGCCGTCATTGGCGCCACCACCGAAACCACGCCCAATATTGCTAACGTCGGTCCCGGGACCACGTTCAGTGATCCCATCCCCGAAATCCAGCGCGCCATCTATGAAATCCGCAACACCACCAAGGTCAAGCGCATCGTTGCCTTGACTCATATCGGCTACGAAGCCGACAAGAAGCTTGCAGAGCAGACCGAGGGCCTCTCACTCATCGTCGGCGGACACAGCCACACCCTGCTCGGTAACATGGACAAAGCCGAGGGTAAATACCCCACCATCATCAAGGACAAGAGTGGCCAGGAAGTCTTTGTCGTGACAGCGTACCGCTGGGGCGAGTACATTGGATCCATCGACTTGACATTTGACAAGAACGGCAGAGCGCTATCCTATCACGGAGCGCCCATCCACATGGACAACACGACCGCCCTAGACAAAGATCTCGAGAAGAACATCACGGCCTGGCGCGGGCCCTTTGAGAAATACTCCAGCGAAATCATTGGCAGCACTAAAAACGTCCTCGATCAAAGCACCTGCCAGAAAGGCGACTGCCTCCTCGGCCAGGTCATCGCCGACGCCATGCTCGAATACCGACAGAACCAGACCCTCAGCGCCAAGGGCCCCGACAACATTGAGCCTGACTTTGCAATCATCAATGCCGGAGGCGTCCGCGCCACTATCGACCAGGGCAACATCACGCGCGGCCAAGTCATCACCGCGTTCCCATTTGGCAATGCCATCACCCAGCTCAAGTACACTGGCTCCGATGTGCGCAAAATCCTCGAGGGCTGCGTCAGCCGCATGAATCAGTTCAACCAAAAGAAGACATCCTCGTGGATACAAGTCTCCCAGAACATTGTCATCCAGCATAACCCCGACAAGGAACCCGGTTCGCGGCTCGTCAACGTGACTATCGGTGGGCGGCCCCTCGACGACAAGACCGACTACAATGTCGTCACAGTGGACTTCCTCGTCGGAGGGGGGGATAATCTACTCAAGCCGGTCAAGGGTTTTGCTGCCCTCGATTCTCTGGACCAGGTCCTCGTTAGCTATGTGAAACAGCATACTCCGCTACAGAATGCTCTGGAAAGGCGTGTGGTTACTACTTCGGCTGTGGCTAAGGGAAATGACAAGTCTGCGGCTGTGGCTGTTTCGGCGGGCTTGCGGGTGTCTACGCTGGTGGTTGGTCTTGGTCTGGCGGTGCTGGGTGCGTGTCTATGAGCAATAGAAAGCGAGAGGCGCGATGCAAGTATGTAAAAAGAAAAAGTGATGATAGAGCAGTCTTTATATGCCCTCCAAAAGAATAGAGGTTTTAATTTTCGACCCCTTATGTCCAATATCTTCCCCTTTTTGGTCTATTCTATATATTCTATGAACAGTATGTCAAAGCTCGTCCTCTTTTCTCGAAAAAGTGTCTCACATTGTCTTTGAGAGCAGGGGGGGAGTATAAGAGAACAAAACCAGGTCCACCGGTATCTAGGGGAGGAAAATCCTCAACGCCATGAAAGTTGAAACTTGACCGCTTCTCTCGCTGTATCTCTTCAAGCAATCGAGACATCTTTGCCAGACTTGGCACTCTCGACCACAGCCTCAATCAAACGAAGCACATCCCTCGCCTGGCTAGGCTTGACAGGAACATCCTCCTCGTTGCCACTCTCGACGGCCTTCCCCCACGCAGCGTAAAAAGCCGTGTAGGTCTCCGGCTGCAAGTCCGGCACTGCAACCTCACGCATCAGCGTCTTGGCCTGTTGCTGGCCTGCCGCCTCTGCATTTCCAACCAGCACAAGACGCATACAATCGGGCGAGTCGCGGCCAAAGCCCTCCTCCAGAGGACCCATACCGGCCTTGAGCTGGTCCTCCTGCGGATCCGGCCCAGACTTGTGGAAACTGCCCTTGGAGCCACGAACCCAGAACCGCGGCTGGTTCGTCTCCGTGCTGAGGGCACTGATGCGCACATGGACGAGCATCCCATCCGGATATGTAAACTGAGCAAACACAGCGTCCGGGTTATGGAAATCCATCCGGGCCTCCCTCTGGGAAAGAAGACGGCCCTGCACGACCTGTGGCATACCAAAGAGCAGATACACCTGGTCGATGAGATGCGTACCCAAGTCAAAGAGGGCGCTTCCCCCATCGGGAATACCCACAGTGCTCTTCCAGTTCGTAGGGGCCTCGGCGCGATAACGATCCATATGGGTATTGAATTCGAGAACACGGCCCAGCTGGCCCTCTGCGAGGAGATGTCGCACGAGGAGGAAATCTGAGTCCCAGCGTCGGTTCTGATACACGCAGAGAAGGCGCTTCTTTTCCCGAGCCAGTGCCATTAGGGTGTCCGCCTCGGCAGAGGTGGGCACCAGGGGCTTCTCCGCGAGGACATGCTTGCCAGCTTCGAGAGCTGCCTTGATGAGCTGGAAATGGGTGTCGGGCGGGGTGGAGATGACGACGACGTGCAAGTCCGGGTCGGCGAGGAGCGTGTCAACCTCGGTGTGGTGCTTGATACTGGGATGGTCCTTAGGGGCCGAGTTCCCCTCCCGTGGACTGCGCTGGACGATGCTGTGAAGCTTGAACTGGGGCGTGGTGGCTATAAAGGGGATATGGAAGATTTTGGCTGATAGGCTGTTGGGAGAGGAGATTAATACGGGGATGGCTAGACCAGGACTACCTGTACCTGTAACCTAGGAGAGAGGAGTTTGCGAGGCGAGTCATGACTCACCCATATCCAATGATGCCTACATTGAAAACTGTGCTGGCCATTGTAAACTTTTTCTTTTCTTCGATGCAGTGTTATCGGTTTGTGCATGTGCATGCGCATGAAGCGGCTGTCCTAACGGCAGTGCCTGCCGTAGAACCGCAACCCCGCTTTGAAGGAAACATCGTTGTGCGATAGGATTGGTCGGCCGGGTGGGGCCTGGTACCTGAACCTCGGCTTTCGTCATGGGTGAGTTTAGATTGTACATAGGTACGGAGTAATGCGGAGTTGCCTCGCTATGTACGGAGTATGTACCGACTAGGTATCAGGCAGGTGGCGTACAGGCTATACCGTACCTATGTTGTACATCATACGGAGCATGGCCATGCTCCTTAACTACTATGTACATATGTGCATAAGTGGATATCACGAATTCGCGCGATTCGCAAGGTCCAGGATGATCTGCTGTTTCAGCTGGTCTGCTGGACCGAAAGAACTGCATAGAATCTTCAGCGGCCGCCATACCTAGTCTAGGAATAATAATGAGGCATGACGCCTGCACGGTTGGTGGCTGGGAACTCGGCTACTCCGTACATACCTACCTCGATTCTATCCCGCTGTCGGACTTCAGTCTTCCCCAGCTAAAATCGTCCGATGGTCCGATACGCCCCACTTCAGACGCGGCAGGCGGCTAGTGGGCCGGACCGGCGTCCTGCAAGCCCTTTGCCGGACAAGATCTAACTTGTTATTGTCCACGTCGACAACACAACTTGGCCCGCATCGACAACAATGGATGACGGGAGAAGCAGATGAAGTGGAAAAAAAAAAAATCAACGTCCGAAAAATCTATCGAGCGACACACCTTTTTCCGTTCATCTTGTCAAATCCACCTCCAGGCTCTAAGGCCCAGTCATGGGATCAAATGCAGTCAGAGAATGCCCGGGCAAGCTTGTCCGGGGCCAACTGCTCAACTCGCCCGTCACCCGGCCTCGCGCATGGAAATGGCGCCGTGACGTGAAAAATTGATGACCTATAATTAATCGAAAGGCTGGTAGGTATTCACAGCCATGTTGGAAAAGCCGTGGTGTCTCCCGCGAATGCGATGAGCGCTGTGCTGATCCTCAGGTGGAGAACACGCGGAGCAGCATGGTCAAGCGGCCCAGATCATGATGCGTGCAAGGTTCAGGCTTGGCCATGTTTGTTTACACTGATGATGTTGTTATTGTTTTCTTTTTTCTGATGCGAGGATTCTTGCACTAGAGGTATGTTTTGTTTTATTGACGTATGTTTTTGACCGTGTGGTTGGGCTCCCCGGTCATCTACTTAAAGAAGGGCCTTCTCCCCCCCCCCTACCAGACCTCGCTTGCATCGCTATTCTTCATCTTCTTCACTCGCTCACTCAAACTAATATCCTTCGCTTTCTCTTCTCCTCATCCTCACTCAAAACCAGCTCTCAAAACTACCACTACCATCAAAATGAAGGTCTCTGCTGTCGCTACCGCCGCCATGGCCGGCCTGGTCTCTGCCCAGAACATCAACGACATCCCTGGCTGCGCGCTCCCTTGCCTGCAAACAGCTTTGTCCAGCAAGACTGTGTGCTCGCCCACCGACTTTGGCTGCCTGTGCTCCAAGGACAACTTTGCCGCCATGCAGGCCGCTGCCACATCTTGCGTGATTGAGAAGTGCGGTGCCAACAAGGCCGTCAGTAAGTAAAACGCAAATCTGAGACCAATACATATCAGATAGTGCCACTGTCATGATATGAGGTACAAAAAAAAGAAAAGAAAAGAACAAAGAGCTAATGCCGTCTCCCCAGGCGAGGTGCTCCCCGCCGTCCAGAAGCTCTGCTCTGCCATTGGCGACACCATCGAGAACAGGCCTGGCGGCTCCGGCTCCGGCTCCGGCTCCGGCTCCGGCTCCTCTCCCAGCAGCTCCGGCGCTCCTGCTCCTGCTCCGGCCCCGACTGAGGAGGCTCCTCACAGTGATGCCACTCCCGCCCCCTCTGGCGGCCACCACCACTCTGCCCCCCCTGCCTACTCTGCTCCTCCTGCCTACTCCTCGGCAGAGGGCAGCATGGGCAGCATGGCCACGCCCACCGGCGCCAGTGACGGCCCCGAACCCTCGTGCGAGGGCGAGGAAGGTCACGGCAACGCTGCTGACATGCCTGGCGAGACGGGCATGCCCATGCCCATGCCCAAGAACGAGACCGGAGGACATCAACACCCCGGGGCCCCTATGGCTTCTTCTCCCGTCACTGCTGGTGCCGCTGGCCTGGCTCCCATGGGCGTTCTCGCCGTCATGATTGCCGGTGCGCTTGCCCTGTAAGAAGCGTTTCGTCCGCGAATACGCCACGCTGTGACTGCCAACTGGGGAACTTGTGTCACATGTGCCGCTTCTTACGGGTGCATCAGGATCCCCACGGAGTCAGGTTAACGACTCCGTGGTATTAATCTACTTGGCCAGGCACAGCCGATTAAGTAACAAGGGGATAATGTACATACTGCAAATATGGCAGGGTAGTAATGGTGGTAATGGATTGGTTAAAGGGCTCTGTTTCCTTTCTTGTTTTATGACGGAGGGATGAGATTTGTACTTCTGGGATACATTTTTAAAAAAAAAAGATACACCCTAGGTAGCTAGTAATGTGTAAAATAGTATCAAGTCTGGTGCTTCTATACACCACCAGAGAAAGGATCTCGTTGCATGAGCCAGCGTGATATGTTTTCTGCCAAGGCTCCATGGTCTCTCCAGCGCAAGGTTCAAATTCTTTGCTTCTTCGTTTCTTCGTTTCTTCGTTTCTTCGTTTCTTCGTTTCTTCGTTTCTTCGTTTCTTCG
>QEQW01000717.1:0-12944 GCA_004016085.1 Claviceps quebecensis
TAAGTAGTCCCGGTACTTTTCTGGATCGATGGCCGCTTCCCAAGTGGGAACGACTTGGTGGGTGATGGGCTCAGAGATGGCACGAGCAGAGACTGAGGCCTAAGGATTTGTTAGCTGTCTCGGGTCATGTGTGCAGCGGTTCAATTTCCGTGTCCGGGGAGAGGGAGAATGCCATGCATGGAAATTGGACTGCGTACCCCAAGTGCGAGGAAGCCCATCATCGTGGAAAGTGTGTTGAACTTCATTGTCAAAGACGTATTCAAGTAGGAGACGAGAGTTGTCAGTTGATGGTGTGGGTAGTAAAAGCGATGGTTGTGTAAATTTTTCGTGTATGTATGGATTGTAAATTGATGATTTGGGGTTGACTCTTGACTCTTGAGTACACTCCAAATAGCGCAAAGGCAACATGCCAGAACTTAGAAGCCTGGGGTGCTCGCCATTATATAGTAATTCATTGTCCGCATAAGCTAAAGCCAGGTTGGGCACGGGTCCTGACTCCTTACGATGCCCAGTGGCCCCAGTCTGAGTTTTCTCGATCACATGCATCGTGAACTTTTCCATGAAGGTTTACTTTCAAAGCTAGACCGCAGTAGATCCACGCCACCTCCTCAGAGCCGGATCAAAGAGTTAAGGTGACAGGTCAACCGTCACCTCGGGGCCCGAGGCTTCTTGTTCGCAACCTTATTCCCGCCATCCTTCTTGTTCAATATCGGAATCGCTGACCAAGGCAACAGTTTCACATCATGAGGATGCATCATGCACCAATGTGTGCTCATACTGTACATTAAGCGATCACCGACGGATGAGTGCAAGTGGTGGCTGGCACTGGCTGCCAGCTGGAACTTGGAAGGCGGGACCAACAAGAGATGCAAGAGCAGCCGACACGTCTGACACGTCATGCGGCACACAGATTACTCATTAAAAGTCATTGTGTTTTTGACTTGACGAACATAGAAGAAAGTCCGCAGTCGTAGGAGTGTTGTTGGCAGTTGGCAAGTTCTGTCACCTGGAGGATGATATAATGTAGCCCAGCCAGGTGGAATTTGATCTTCTTGCTGAGTCGCTGACCCCTTATCCAAACTTGCACTGATACATACGACACACAAAACATGACTCTCATTATTCATAGTCTCTACCTGAGTACAGACTGTGTTCAAGAACCTGGAAACACTAAGTATACCAACCATGTATTCCATTTTTGCAGAAGACAAAGGGAATCAGGGATGGTGGAAAAAAGGCTGAGGACAAGAAGCTTCTATCCGGTTCTGAGGAGGTGGCGTGGATCTACTGCGGCCTAGCTTGAAAGTAAACCTTCATGGAGAAGTCCACGATGCATGTGATCGAGAAAACTCTGACTGGGGCCACTGGGCATCGTAAGGACCCGTGCCCAACCTGGCTTTAGCTTATGCGGACTGTGAATTACTATATAATGGCCAGCACCTTAGGCTTCTAAGTTCTGGCATGTTGCCTTTGCGCTATTTGGAGTGTACTCAAGAGTCAAGAGTCAACCCTCATCAATCAAATCATCAATTTACAATCCATAAATACACGCAATATTCACACACCACCACCGCTTTTACTACCCACACCATCAACTGACAACTCCCGTCTCCTACTTCAATACATCTTTGACAATGAAGTCCAACACACTTTCCACGATGATGTGCTTCCTTGCACTTGGGGTACGCAGTCCAATTTCCACGCAAGACACTCCTTCTCCCCTGCGGAAAATGAACCGCTGCACACGCAGACCTGAGACAGCTAACAATTCCTTAGACCTCAATCTCTGCTCGTGCCATTCCTGAGAATGGCATCCCTGAGAGTGAGAGTGCCATCCCTGAGCCCACCACCGACCTCTTCGTTCCTTCTTGGGACGTGGCCATCGAGCCAGGCCAAGATGAAACGATTGTGGTCAATGGAACCATACAGCAGGTCGACTCCTATATGGAGGCCCATTACCCAGGCTGGTCCGCCAAATTGGCCAACCTCACTGCGTCGCACTCGGCTCCTGCTAAGCAAGCCCCTGGGACTCGCTTGCCCGGGCCGTTCAACATCAGCTCCGTCATCTGCAACCAGCCTCTCCAGCGAGCCTCGACGCGCGCCTTTCTCGGAGCCATCGACCACCTCCGTACCATTAGCAAGGATCGCCGTCCACGAAATGGGCCTGGCCCCCGCCTCTGCGGCAAGGTCAGCTGCTCGGATGATGGGGCAATCGTCGTGTGCAATGATGTCAGATGCTTTGATGAGCACGAGGATGACGCCTGGTGCAATTATGTAAGTTGACTTTTTTTTTTTTTTTTTTTTTTCATTCTATCCTCGGACCTCTGTTGTTTGAGCTCCACTCGAACCAGTCTTGTGTGCTTGACTTCGTGGCTGACACGTATGCCGTATAGAGCGACAAGTTCACGACCCTCGAACGCTTCTCCGACCTGGCGTTTGGGGCCGAGACCGTCGTAAATCAGTGTGCCCAAGGTGGTAGCAGGCCGATGGTCTCGGGAAAGACTTACTTTTCTGGGGACTACTCTGTCATTGTGGGGCGATGGAGCTGTGATGCTGGGTGGCCCAGTACTGGTCATTCCGGAGTAGAGATGCAATCTGGGATAGGTCGTGGTAGTAGGCGCTGAATCTTGATAGGATGCCATGCTGTTTTCGCGGCTTTGGCCAAATATTGTCTCTGGTATGGTTTCTGTTTCTTCACATGTACATTAACCATTGCTTCTTAAATGTTTTACTGGGAATGAACAAGCCACCTACGTTTGAGCGACACAAAACAATGTGCTCCTTGTGAGATGTGCTGCGAGATGTGCATGATGGTGTACCCTTTCCACTCCGTGAACATAAGTTTTCACTTCAGAAGCTGGTCGCGTAAAGTGGAACTAAGTAGAACCAGGAACCTTTTTTCAGAGAATAATCTGAGAGAATTGCTAAGAAGGCGGAGAACCACATGCTCAAAGAGACACCTTCGCTCCGGCCGGTGCCGGCCGAGCGGCGAGAATATCAAGTCTCAAAGAGGCCGCTTCAATCCGTGTAGGTAGGAGTGGGCGAGGCATATGCTGCGGCCTAGCTTGAAAGAGTATCTTTCTATCGAAAGCCGCGATCGATGCGAGTGATCGAGGTATCAGCTTAGGATCGTGCCCAACTCATGTCCAGCCCGTGACTGCAAATGACACAAAAATTGAGCACCCAGGGCAGCCAAGATGCTGTCATGAAGAATGAACGCAACTCATACTCAGCGACGGCCAATGCTGATGCCAGTCCTGCTAAGCGCCTCCTTATTTTTTCTTTGTTTTTTTTTTTTTTGTAGAGGCATCATATCCAATGCCCTGGCTATCGGCCTATATAAAATATTGGGCATGCCATCCTATTGGTAGATTCACTATGGGCGCTTATACAAGTCAGTAAGAAGCGCAGAATCATGGAGAGTGTGCTGGACTTCATTGTCAAAGATGAATTTAAGAGTAAGAGATGATGGTGTGGATAGTAGAGTGATCTTTGTGTGTGGTATACGTATATGAGTAAGCATGTGTGATGTGGGTAAGTTGGATGTATGAATGGCAGATATGAGTCAAATGACTGACGGAGGGTCACTGTGGCGGATTGAGGTCAGCGCCGAGATCTTTATCGTTTTACAAAGCCTCGTCGAGGTGGATTGCCTTAGGTAGTTTTTCCGCGACCATCAAAGTTGAAAGCGTCTGATAGCACCTTCCGATTGCCAAGATGGCCACGACCGTCAAGGCTGCTGACCTTGAGACTTGTGCGTCCAGCCATGTAGTAACCTCAATGCCTCGATTGGCGATGATCTCAACTTTCGTACTGCTGAAGACGGGCCGCAGGCACTAGCACCCTTTCCAGATAACATGTAGTTGACGAATTTGTTTCCCAGATGGCCCTTCGCTGTGCTCAGTGGCTGGGGAAACCTCCAGCCTCGCATCGCTTCGGCGGGTGGAAAGGGAGGTTTGGGGCGGGATGGCGATGGCCTCACTCTGGTGCAATTGTGAGGACGGGCGTGTGATGGGTGGGGTTCCGTCACAATTGTTCGCAATTTTGGACGCGGCGTCCGTGTCTTTTTCCGATATGTACGGAGTACCTAGGTACATAGGTACATTAGGAGGTACCTAAGGGAGAGAGAACTCAGAGAAGGGAGACCCCGCCTTCCGGCCAATGATCATGATTCATGATCCTCCGACTCTTCGATGCATTCATTGCTCATTTGACGCCGCCAAACGTGGACTTGGCACTGGCGGCTCACCAAGTGATTGAGACGTTTTTGTTCTGTCGCACGAAGCGCATGTCAAAGTTCCTGAACTTTGAAGACCGTAAACATGACTCTAGAGTCTACCTGACTGAGTACCTAAGGTATGTAGCCTGTGTTCAGGAATCTGGAGCCACGAAAACACACGTTTAGAGACTAATCCATATTTACAGAAAGGGTGAGAAAAAGTCTGAAGAAGCCTCAGGGTGACCTCTTTGATCCGATTCTGGGGGCTTGTGCCACTGCCACGTGGATGTACAATGTAATGCGGCGGCGCGGCCTAGCTTGAAAGTAAACCTTCGAGGAAAAGTACACAATGCATGTGATTGAGAAAATTCAGACTGGGTCAAGGGTCGTGCTCAACCTTAACTACCTAACGGTGACATCCAAGGCTTCTGGCATGTTGCCTTTGCTATTTTGAATCTACCCAACCCTCATCAGTCAAATCATCCATCGACAGCCCATACATACATACATACACGCAATATTTATACACAACCACCGTTTTACTACCTACATCTTCAACGTCCGTCTCCTACTTCAGTACATCTTTGACAATGAAGTTTAAGACACTCTCCGCGATGATGTGCTTCCTTGAAGTTGCACTTGGGGTACGCATTCCAATTTCCACGCAAGGCACTTGTCACTCTCTCGGAATCCCCCCCCGCCCCCCACGGAAAGTGAACCGTTACCGCTATACACACAGATAGCTAACAAATCCCTTAGGCCTCAATCTCTGCCCTTTGGAGTCGTCACGTCAAATTACCCAGGCCCGCCGGCTCACCCTACATTCCTTCTTGGAACGTGGCCATCGAGCCAGGCCAGAAAGACATGATTGTGGTCAATGGCACCATAGAGCATGTAGACGCTTATATGGAGGCCCATTACCCAGGATGGTCCACCAGATTGGCCAACGTGACGCGCCGGAATCCTGTCAGGCTAGGTCCCGCGAGCTTGCCCGAGTTGATGGCGGTGAAGAAAATCAAGTGCAACCACTTCCACGATCAATGCCTCATGCCACCTCTTCTCACAGGCCTCAAACACCTCCGAACTATTAGCAAGGATCGCCATCTGCGAAATGGGCCTAGTCCTCGAGTCTGTGGCATGATCAGTTGCTCGAATGACGGGGCTTTCATCTTGTGCAATGATGTAAGTTGACTCTTTTGATCTCCCCTTCTCAGACCTCCGTTGTTTGAGTTCCAGCGTTCCACTCGAACAAGTGACAAGTGCTGTAATTGGCTTCGTGGCTGACACGTATGCCGTGGCCCGTATAGGCAGATAAACCCAAGACCCTCGACCACTTCACGGACCTTGCGTTTGGGGGCCAGACCGTCGTACAAAAGTGTACCATGGGAAAAAGGCATCCGAGGGTCGCGGGAAAGGTGTTCTTTTTTGGGGGGTTCTCTATCATTGCGCGGCAATGGAACTGTGATACTGAGTGGCCCAGTAGTGGTCATAAGCCATAGCTGCTGGCGGTAAAAGGCATTGAATCTTGATAGGATGTCATGCTGTTTTCGCGGCTTTGGCCAAATGGCAAACATTGTCTCTGGTATGGTGTCTTTACATGTGCATGAAGCGCGTGTCTTTGACGAGGCAGAGACGGGTCATCGTCGTCGTCTTCATCTATCAGCGTCTCGAAAGTCAGACTGTCAGTGTTTTTTTTCCTTTCCAAATTCTGACGAGTCGCGAACGGCGTACATGATGCTAACGACAGGAGTGACGATAGAGAGCACCGGAGATAGACCTTGATATGAGCGAATCGAGATGCCGAATTGAAAAAGCTCGAGCCTTGGGATTCCAGGCGGCGTGGTGGAGATGTCGAGATACCTCCCACGCGTAGTTTGGGCGTCTACTTCCCACTGGCGGTACATATATAAAACAGCCCAAGGATTACTTAGGTATGGAGCTTCCTCTCCGGTCAGTAATTTACTGCTGTTCTAGTGGCAAATGTTCACACTTCGATGTAGGAGTACACCACCATACCTTGGTCCTTAGCCCCATCCGC
Organism: Claviceps quebecensis; assembly: GCA_004016085.1. NCBI lineage: Eukaryota > Fungi > Ascomycota > Sordariomycetes > Hypocreales > Clavicipitaceae > Claviceps > Claviceps quebecensis. Next base: position 6,258 of record QEQW01000717.1, read on the forward strand.
CCATCATCTCGTGTATCACACTCGTTGTCTTTTCACTGCGTACGCAAGGCAAATCTCAAATATTTTGCACTGAATAGCAATCATCCTCTCGCGCAAGCCAACCCGCGCAGCCTCTTCCATCCTCGCAAACAACGCCACGTGGCACGTGCTCCTCATCCAGAGCCTCTGCGCCCTGCTCGAACATAAACTCCTGCCTCGTCATATCTTAGGGGCCAGACCAAAGCCCCCATTTGCGTGCCCTTCATCTCCCACCAAGACCACCCATCGTGCTCCGCTGTCAAGGCGATCCGCTCTGGCTGCATATCCATGATAACAAATAACCTCCCCGGATCGTCGAACCACATGTTCTTAACCCCAGGCAAGCATCGTATCTCGTTTGGATCCCGGAAGATGGCCTCGGACAACGCGAACGTGATGGCTTTGTGCACGACATCTACGCCTGGCACGCTGTCTTCATCGCGCGGAAGCAGCCTTTCGTTCGGCTCGAAGTAAAACTGGTCCTATTTGTCTTGTGGAATGTACAAAGTATCTCGCTCGGCATTGAATGGGCGTATAAATCGGTCCATGTCGTGGCCCGTGGGTCTTGCCAGGAGATAGAACGAAACCTCCTCCCTGGTGACTCACTGTGAGTGAGAGCAGACGGAATGGAGAACAAGAGAGGACATTGAGGAAAAACAAGACACAGGCTTGTTGGGACGCTGAGTGTAGACTGACCTGTTGACGGAGCCAAGCGGCGGCTATATAAAGGGCTTCATGGTTTACAAAGAATTGCGGCAAGCATAGCTAGACTTCAGGATCTATTAACTCGGTTCAGAACTCAAATTCCTCGTCCTCGTCTCCAGGGCGATACGTCGATTCGTGTTCTTCTAGTAGCGTAGACGCCAATACCCCTCTCTCCTCTTGGTAGAAATATAGCGCCGGGCCAATGTTGTCGCGCAGTGCGAGACGCCAGATGTAGTGACGGAGCTCTGGGGCGAGGCTCGAGAAGTGATGAAACATGAGTCTTGAATACACGTAACACAACAAACAGGAACTTGTTTTCTGACTTTTTGGCGGAAGATCTGGCTGCGTAGGGTCGAGACTTGGGAGAGGTCGAGGGGACTTATCGACCAAGCCGTGCGTAGAGACAAGATGAAGCACGGAGTAGATATATGGGTTGGAAAGCAAGACAGAATTGGAAAGACAACAAAAGATGGAATGACGGAACAAACACTGTTGTCCGCCAGCTGCTTACGTCTGATGTCATGTATGATGTGGCATCGTATGAATGGTTGCGCAACTCCAACAATCTGTTATTCTCGGTTTCGAATCGACCAAAATCTGAGAGAGCGAGCTCACTGGTGACTGCTCAGCAATTCCACTGATATGCTGACCAGTTTCTGCTTGCATTTGCTTTTTATTTCTAGGTGCTCAATGCTCATGAAGTTGACAAAACTAAAAATAAGCTTCATCCATCACTAAAAGTTCTACTTTATGTTGAGAAGTTCTTTCCAGTATCTGCTTCCAACAATACATATGTACACCACCATAACATGTGTATCTTGAAAGCATCGCAACTTGCAAGCAGATTTTAAATCTATTTCTCGGGCCAAGATTTTGGGCGCGAACAGACTACAGTGGAGGGAGGGTCGAATGGAGCGAGCGAGGATGAGAGATGGACTCATGGAGACCCCGAACAACGGATTTTTTTCTGACAATCATGCGGGATTTGGCAGCGATAAACAAGATTACGTATAACTTCAATTTCTCCGGACTCCAAACCTTCCAAGCCTCCATTTCGAAGGCTGCAAAATCCCGAGCCCGCCTCCATGGCCCAGCGGCAGCCCCCCGCTCAACAAATCTTCCTCTGAACCTCTGGGGATCCTGTGTTCCTACATGACCCTGCGCCCTCGTTTCTGCACTCTCGCTTGACTCCGGCTACGGTAGACACTGATCTGGAGTCTGGACTCTGAGGTGCAAGTGCCTAAACATTTGACTCTAGCTTCTTCTCTTGAACATGAACTTTTCAGGTCGGGAGCAGCACATGCACCGTGCCAGCGTGCATGAGACAGCCGTCACGGGAGAGACCAGTGGACGAGCTCCAAGGATGCAACGGTTGGAGATGAGTTGTACACGGGGACCTGCATCGCGACAAAGTCACATTCGTCTTAGTCTTGCTCTTGGTGGTGAATAGAGATTAGAGAACCACCTGAACTCAAGCACCGAGGCATGCATGATACCGCATTAGAGCTTGACGCTACACGCATGAATGATCGGAGCGAAATCACATCATGTCAACGCGGCAAAGCCCAAGAACAACAAGTCGTCGTACGGAACTCGCCTATAAGAGCCGCGAGGTCGCCACTCGATGAAAACTTGACACACACAGCAACTGCCTCAACCAAGACAACGGCCTTTGTCTGGCTGTCAGGCTTCCCGGCAGTAGTCAGACAAAGCAAGCTCTCAACGCTCGCATCCAAACTATACGCCATCAGAGCCGAAGCAAGCGCCTTATCAAGGCCATTGCCAACGCATACTACGGCATTCTCTTCACCGCTCTCGCAGTCCTGGAAACCGCGACGCTGGCCGAGGTGACGGGCAAGTTCAACGTAGCCTCCTACTACACCCACCCACAGACCGACTAACACGGCCGCATGCAGAACCTTCGCACCCACCAGTCCTGGCAATTCCAGGTCAAGGTCAAGAGCCAGAAGACCCTGGGCAAGAGTCCAAGACGGGCCGTGAGTTCGGAACGTGGTCGGCCGCGCATTCACGAGCGCAACCATTCGATACGGTGCCTTTGAAGACATTATTGCGCCGCGAGAGAGTCAACAATGGAGTGACCCGTGAGTCTTCCTATGGAGATTGGCTGTGAGCGTGTATTGTAAATGCGTTCGATGGGCTTACCTATTTGTATTAGTGCCGGATTCGCCAACATATGTAGCGGTATGGCTATGGTCTAGGACTCTAGGCATGGCACACGAAGTATCAGTGTGGCCCTGCAGGACTCCATTCGCTTTGGTAGAATCGGGGCCGGCCACACAGTGGCACATTGCTGGCTGCTGGCTGCTAGCTGCGGGAAAACTTGAAAGAGAAGGGGAAGAAAGGAAGAGAGGAAGAGAGGAAGAGAGGAAAAAGCGGACGCTGGAGATCTACTCTGTAGATTACCATAGTCGTCAACACGCCCGATATCCCCAGAGGGATGGCCTTGCGGCCTAGAGGCGTTAAATACACACTCACACAAACCAACAAACCCATTGATGATGCCTCAAGGCCCATGCCGCTCGTTCGGAACGCCCGCTCAACTGGGTGTTTCTAGATTGTGATTCGAGCATCATGGCATGCTTTCCCTTACCGCTCTTGTGCATGAGAACCAACTTCCAAGGACCTGGTTATGCAGGCATCGACTTTTCATCTGCCACGGTGCCACCACGAGCGAGATATCTCGTCTGAGGATACGTAGACGATGAATGCAATGCCCAAACTTGTTCTACCACCACGAGAAAAACACCACGTTGGACAATGGGTTCACGACGAGTGCTGTGTCCATCCGCTCGTAGGACAAGAACTCAAGAAGAACCAGCATTCTTTGTGGACACTGGAGATGCCTCGAACACACGACCCACGATGGAGTACAAGGAGAAGAAGGCCCTTTCGTTACGCCCAATCAAGCCCCACGTACTCTATAGGTGTATTCTGAGAAACCTATGAAAGCTTCCCTTCAAGTGGTATGTGTGTTGTCAGTCGTATGGCCTATTCGCAGCCGCAATAGCGATTGAATCATCTGATGTTCAAGGCGACTATGCCTGTTTCACACAGTCTGGCAACAATTATCCGATACTGACGATCAATGCACGGATCCGGATGCTTTTTCCGGTCTCAACTTGCATGCTGTTGGATGGGAGAAGCGCGGCGATCGATGACTCTTGATGAGCTTGATTCTAGCGGACGAATCTGATCACTCCATACTCGAGAGTCGAACCATTCGAAATACTCGCGTACGCGGAACACTCAAGGTATTTTGCCCGTCCGATAGCCATCCTCGCGCTTCATTTCGGGCTTTTTTTTTTTTTTCATCTGAATGCTGTAACGCGCTCGAGTCGACGGGGCGAATGAGGCTGGCTGCTGCGTCCGAGAGCTTCGCGAATCTATTGTTGCTTTTCTACGGAGTACTATGCACTCTGTATTCTTTCGAATAGCCTGGCCCAAAGTCGCTCCATCATCTCATGCATCATGATTCACACAGTCCTTGCCTTTTCACTGCAGACACAAAGCGTATCTCCAACGTTTCGCACGCATTCTCAAGCATGCTGTCTCGCAAGCCCATCCACGCAAAGTCTTCCAATCTGTCAAATAACATCATGCGGTCCTTATCAAAGGGCTTCGCGCCCTGCCGAATCACGAACTTTCGCTTCTTTTTATTCCAGACCAAAGCCCCGTTTTCCTCGCCCTCCATCTCCCACAAAACCCGGTGGCCGCTGGCGCGCTCCGCCGGCGAGCTCCGCTTTGGCTGCGCACCCAATATAACAAATAACTTCCCCGGCTCGTCGAACCACCTGCATTTGATCTCAGGCAAGCACTGCAGCATCACCGGATCGAAGAAGATGTCTTCGGGAACCGCGAACCTGATGGCTTTGTGGATGATATCTACGCCCGGCACCAGTTCGCTACACTCAAGCAGCCTATCGGACGGTTCGTCAAGAAACTGGTCCCATTTGTCGTGTGGAATGTACAAGGGATCCCGCTCGGCATTGAAAGGGCGTGTAAACCGGTCCATCTTCTTCCCCTTGCCAGGAGATAAAACGAATCCTCCTCCCTGGTAAATTACCGTGAGTGAAAGTGAACGCAATCGAGAGTAAAAGGGACAGTGGACATAAAATCGCTCGTTGAGACGCTGAGCTTAAACTGACCTGTTGACGGAGCCAATCGGCGGCAATATCATGGGCTTCATGATTTACAAAGAATTGCGGCAGGCATAGCTGAACTTCAGGGTCTATTAGGTCGGTTCGGAACTCCATCTCCTTGTCCCTGTATCCTGGGCGATAGGTTGGCCTGTGTTCTTCCACTCTGCGCACCCGCCAATACCCCTTCCCATGATAGAAATGTAGCACCGGGCCAATGTCGTCGGGCAGTGAGAGACGCCAGATGTAATGACGGAGCTCTGGAGCGAGCTTTGAGAAGAAATGGAACATGTTTCTGAAGAAAATACAACGAACAGACTTGGTTTCTATTCTGTGGTCGAAGGTTTGGCTGCGAGACGGTGAGATTTTTCGCAAGTCGTTGTGAAGGAGGAGGGGATGAGGATCGGAGCGGGCCGAGGGCGGCTTATCTAATCTACAACCAGCCGTGCGTCGCAGGGACGAGTACGGAGCGGAGACGAGAGACGGGGATAGAAACGGGAAAATGCAGGGGATGCTGATAGCCGTCAGCGGCCATATCTGACGTCATGTGATCTTGTCAGTCGATATTCATGAATGTTCAGCATGATTGATGCATGTCAGACCTGGGCCAATGCAAATCTTCCAATGTGGGAATTGTGGTCGAGGTCGATGCGGTAAATACATATTCAACTTCCACAATGCAAACTATGTCACGGTGCCCACTGCCTAGGCGCTTATGGTTTCAGAGAGTCGTCGGCTTCCGACTCCAAACCTTCCAAGCCTCGCGTGTCGAATCCTCCAAATTGTCCATCCCTCTCCAATGAGATCACCTTTCAACTCAGACTCCCATCAAAAGTGGATCGACGCGGTGGTATTGTCTTAGGTAGGTACGTTATATGTACCTAATCCAAAACGAGCATTTGAGAAGAAAGAGTCAAAGAGATCGTGGCGGATCCGGGATATGTACCGAAAATCTAGGAAACTTGCCCAGACTTTTTGTCTCGCAAGTCGCAACTTGCAGGTGGCAAGCTTACGAAAGTAACTGCGGAAACAAAAGTTTTGTCTTCCTTCTTTCAGGAATCAGCTCAAGGCCACTGAGATGTATACGTTGCGTGTCGAAAGAGCGGGCTTATTGTTTCCATATATACATATCCATGTTTCCGCCCATAGGTATGCTGACCTGTTCTTGATAGTTGCTAGCTTTGGTCTTCTAGCTGCTCAGCGCTCATGTTCATCAGAAGTCAAGGGCTACATCCTATTTTCGGCCTACTTTTGTTATCTCTTCCAGGGTTCACCTTGTTCTCTGGGAGATGAACTTCCCAGACCGGGAGCAGCTAAGCACAAGACAGGAGAGATTATTGATAAAACGCCAAGGATGCAACGAATGGAATGCATGTAGGTTGCAGTAGCACGCGGAGACATGTCCATCGCGACAGAGTCACTTTCGTCTTACTCTTGGTGGTGGATAAAGCATCAGCTGACTGCAGGCGCATTGAAGTAATGTATCTTGAGAAAGACCGTGATGACAAAACAAGGATCCAAAGAAATCTCACCATGTCAAGACATAACGCCCAAAATAACAAGTCGTCGTATGAACAACTTCTTCTATAAAAGACACGAGGTTGCCACTCAAAAAAAGGAAAAGAGACACAGAGCAATCACCTGAAACAAGACAAGCAAAGAAAGCAAAATCTCAACACACGCACCCAAAATGTTCGCCATCAAACTCTTCTTCTTTGCCGCTCTCGCAGTCCTGGCAAGCGTCACGTTGGCCGAGGTGACGGGCAAGTTCAACGTAGCCTCCTACTACACCCACCCACAGACCGAC
>QEQW01000718.1:0-12943 GCA_004016085.1 Claviceps quebecensis
GAGAGGAAATGGTTATCAATAAAACTAAGGAAGAAAGAAAGAGAAAGGACAAGAATGCCCTCCTAGCTGTTTAAGTACCTCCTCGCCCAGTGGGGGGAGTCTCAAGTAATCATCCCAGGCTTGCCGCCTATCTATCCACGATTAGTCATAGACTAATCCATAACAATGTCAAACGTAAAATCCTCGGATATTCCAGGAGATGTGGGTCGTGTACTGAACCCCCGGACCCAGGCCATGATGCATCATGCGCACAACGTGCACCTTGCTACTGATTCATGTTCATATCTAACCATTACGGAACGGAAATAGATCTTACTGGTAGTTAACCCTTTGATACATATGCACCTTTTTCTTGTACTGACTTTGGCAGGTTCACCGATGGTACAGTCAGACTGTGGGAGTCGAATGCGTCTAAAGGTTTCATCACTTAACAAAGTCGTAATTGTCTACTTCAACCCATTTCAAGAGCCAGACTCAAGAGTCCGACTCTCTAGACATCACGCCAGAGTCATCTGACTACGATGGGAGCTATTCTGTCCCTTCCGCTGTTTGCCATTCCGAGCATGGGAACTGTACGGTGACATGAAGTTCCGACTCGTTGTACCTCCGATCAATCTTTAACAGTTCAACCTCATAGGTGCTCTCATTTGTGGCCAGCTGCTGTGGTGCGGCGACCTGTTCTATGGTGTGTAGTGCTTGTGGAAAGTGCGGCAACAGGTACGTCTCATGTGTCATCCTAACCTCACTTAATCTGCCTTCTTCTATTTCGCTTGTAATTGTACGAAGGAAGGTGAGACAATCAACAGCTTATATTTCTTGTAGCGTCGCCACGCGTAGCGCATACGCCCTCCTACTTCTAGCTAATTCAATCTTGGCTTGGATCATGCTTACTCCTTGGGCGATCGAGAAATTACAACATTTGGCACTGGATTATATCAAAATAAACTGCCCAAACGGCCAGTGTTACGGATGGCTTGCCGTACACCGAATCAATTTCGCCCTCGGCCTCTTCCATATCGTCCATGCCTGTCTGTTGTTCGGCGTCGCATCGTCGAAGCATCCTCGTGCTGCGATACAGAATGGGTATTGGGGGCCGAAACTCGTTATTTGGATTGTCCTGTTAATGGTGGCTTTTCTCATACCCAATGAGTTCTTCATCTTTTGGGGCAACTACATATCTTTGATGTGCGCTATGCTATTCTTGATACTTGGTCTAGTCCTTCTTGTCGACTTAGCACACAACTGGGCTGAGTACTGCTTGGCGCAGATCGAGGACTTCGATTCCAAATTCTGGCGCATCGTTCTAATTGGAAGCACACTGGCCATGTATATCGGATCTATTGCCATGACAGTGGTTCAGTACATTTTTTTCGCCAAAAATGAATGCCATATGAATCAGGCAGTCATCACGATCAACATGCTGCTGTGGATAGCGGTGTCTGTCATATCTATCAATTCAACAGTGCAGGCGTCCAATCCAAAGGCGGGTTTGGCACAAGCAGCAATGGTTGCGATGTACTGCACTTATCTCACGATGTCAGCCGTATCCATGGAGCCCGATGACAAACATTGCAACCCCTTGGTCCGAGCTCAGGGTACCAGGACTACATCAGTAGTCATTGGTGCATTTGTCACGATGCTCACTGTTGCATATACAACTACTCGCGCGGCTACACAAAGTCTTGGGCTCGGGAATAATTCGAGTAGTGTACGACTACCTGATACCGACGTGCACGACTTAGTCTCCCAACAACCTAGTGCTCGAAGGGAGATGAGAGCGGAAGCTTTAAGGCGGGCCGTAGAAGAGGGCAGCTTGCCTGCAAATGCTCTGCTTTCCGACGAGGAGAGCAACCTCAGTGGAGATCCACCAGACGATGACGAAAGGTGTCAGACTCAGTACAGCTACACAGTATTTCATGTCATTTTTTTCCTTGCTACTGCATGGGTCTCAACCTTGCTAACAATGCAGTACGAGGAAAGTACAAAGAGCGGTTCTTTCGCCACCGTGGGCCGCACATATGCAGCTAGCTGGATTAAGATTGTCAGTGCTTGGGTTTGTTATGGAATCTATACTTGGTCCTTGGTCGCTCCCATGGTTCTCCCAGAACGATTTGATCTCTTGTAGACTAGTCATCGCAGCGTATCTAATAGGTGTGCTTGATTTACGACTGAGTGACCAGCTGCGCCATCCTCTTGTGCAAATAGTCAAATGTGACGGACTCGAGCTTTGGGCTCGTCTCCTTATGGCGGAAGGCTGTGAGGAGCTGTATCGGGGGACCAGACTCACACGCACAAAGGAGAAGGCACAACTTGTAGACAGGTAGAGGAGAGAGAGGGCTTCTCTGCCTACCTTTCTCTTCACGTTTGTGTGAACCTGTCGACGCTAGACTGCGGCAGCACTCTACGCTCAATCCCTTACACCAACATGGCCTGACTTACTTACTTGAGGGAAGTTCTGGTTTGCATGTTTGAGATGATGTCTGAGTTTGGTCTGGATGCGTGTGGAAAAACACGTGGTGCCTCAATCGACTCGCCAGGTTGCAGTCAGGTGAATGATTTGGGAAGAAAAAACATGTATGGCACACAAATAGGAATCCCCCGCAAAAATCACAGAGCGCCTTATGTATATTCTTAACTGGTTCTTTGCGGTCTCCGACGTCCTGCGATAGCCCTTGCGATCCCTATCGGGATCGGAATGTATTTGGTAGGGTCCGTCTACGCGGTGGTGAAACTGACATCAACCATCTATGGTAGTCACGGAAGCTGAGTAGAGAAGATAAGAGAGATAGTATTGCAAGCATAAGGTTACCAAGCTTGAGAACACGTTCCTCTCGCTTAGTATACATATCCGTAGAACTTGAGTGCATGATCGCAATTCAATCAATTGAGGTTCGCGTTGTTGCTGCTACGTGCGTAGCGCCTACTCAATCGAAACCCGTCCGATTACGGCGTCTCTCGCTTGGCTATATAATGAATGGATTCCAGTCCATGACATGAACTAGAGAAACGACATCGGTTAGCGGTATGCAAAAACCTGGCTTGCAAATGTAAAGCAGAAACGAAGATGACAACAATGGGCAGCGCGGAATTTCATACCTGATACCAACCCTGCGATGCGAGAACATCTAAACCAGATACAACAGTCCACTGCCCGATCTGTTCCGCCATTTGCATCATTTGGGTATGTTGTGGTTTGTATGCCATCTCTAGAAGAACGCGCTTTTTGTCCGATAAAGGGGGTGCAGAGAGCATCGCTGATGCCATCCTTTGCACACGATCATCAATGGGCTGGTCAGCAGGAATCGTGCTGATCATGACACGAGGGGAATGGAGCCCATCATGCACCGCGTCCTGATGTGAAACAGGTTCAATGTTATAGTGCATGGGAAACGCTGAGGCGAGGGCCTTGACTTTATGCTCATCTCGTCCAATCACCAATATTGGGCTGAAGCCCATATAGTGTAGAGCGTATATGGCCGCCCTGGTAGTGCCACCAGAGCCGACCACAGCAGCTGATTCTGCGTCAGTCGTTCGGGCGATTCCCGCTTCTTCCAGTGTATAGACCATGCCTTTCCAGTCAGTGTTGTCTCCCAGCAGGCGACGGTCGCCGAACGGGGATTCATCATCTGAGAGAAAAATGGTATTCACAGCTCCGATAATTTGAGCTGCAGGCGTCACTTCGTCTAGCAGGGGTATGATGTCCTGCTTCAAGGGAATTGTGACAGAGGCCCCTCCGAACGTCTCTCTTTGAAATAATTCAGGGAGACACTCAGTGGAAGAAGTTTCAAGGAGATGATATTCGTGGGGCAAACCAGCGTCTCGAAAGAGAGCGTTATGAAGCGCTGGAGACCTAGACTGCGAGATAGGACTACCAACGAGGTAAAATTCTCGCTTCTTAATGATTCCAATCAAGGCGCGCCCTTGTCTTAATTCTGCCGCGGACATCTGTCCCGGTGCTGCCTTGAAAGGTAAGCTTGGATGGCACACTGGAGTTAAGAATTCATTGAGCACGCGACTCAACTTTCCAAGATCGCCCATGTTGATGGCGATCAGAGGCTTCTGTTGGGACGTCATCGTCTTGGCCTTGAAGCTTGACAGCTCAAAATTGTCCTCTATAGTTTTGGCATGGCCCACGAGCTTTATAATATCGCCGTACTGAAGTGCTCGGTTATAGCTGGGGACCCACGATGCATTTTTCCAAGATAAAGACCCGGTGGTGTCGTGATGAGATGCAATGACGAGAGTGTTCCGCTTGCTATCCACTATTTCCTGTAGCATGTCGTCAGATGATGTTATTTCCACATCGAGGAATTCCACACCCAGCCTTAAAGCTAGGCGGTAGAGCTCTCCACGCAATTTCTCTTCGCCGTCCGGGAAGCCCCCACCCTGCGATACAGTTCGGACAGTAAAGATGATAGGCAGCTGAGACGCGAATCGAAGGAGTGAAATCTGTTGGGTGATAGCTTCTGGAGCCCAATCATTCAAAAGGTCGATCCGCACCTCAACAGCATCTGATCCGACGAGAGCTTTTTGAATCCTTGCAACGTTGGTGTCGTCTATTCGAGGCACGGTGAGAGAAAGAAAAAAACTTTCCTTCTTTCTCAAAATGGACTCCAGACCACCCTGACGGCCGGCGATGGTGTTCACAAATCTTTGAAAGTCCACAGGAATAATGTCGTGGTCGGTGTAAGTAGGCGAATGAGGACTGTAGTACAAGTAGTTGGAGCATGAATCGTACCACGGCTGGCGGCGTTCATATACCTGACGAATCTGTGTAGTATATGCTGGACGCGTTGTATCTCTCATCAGATACTCAATGACCTGATCTAAGTTTCGATGAACCAAGATTACAGTGCCCCCATTATCGCGGTATGTGCAGAGCAATTCCCTGGCTTCAGCAGTCTCGACGATGCCGCCGCCGCACGAAACGACATGACTACGTGGAAGCTTGCTCATCACGTCTTCCAGCAGATTCAGTTCGGCTTGACGAAAGCCATCCCACCCTCGTGGACCATTGATGATGTCGGGTATGGTCATTCCGGACCGGCTCTCTAGCTCTTTATCTAGATCAACAAACTTCCAATCGAGTTGCTTCGCAATCCAATGTCCCGCAGTCGTTTTACCCGCACCTCTCATGCCGATTACAAAAATGGATTTTTCGGTGGAAGTAGCCCCCACGGAAGCAAAATTGGCGGACGAGTAGGCTGCATCGAACCCTTCTAGCTGTATCTTGAAGAGCTGTGAGAGTGTATCCCACCATCCAGGCCAAGTCTTGCCAACACACTGTCGTTCGGTGATTATGGTTGCCCCAGGAGCCACGACAGATAGGACACTGAAGCTCATGGCGACACGATGATCATCATAGCAATCTATAGCTTCCTGGGCTGCTTGAATATCGGAAAGTGATGTGCCAATGATTTCAAGCCCGTCGTTCAACTCGGTACAAACAACACCAAATTTGGCGAGTTGATGCCTCATTGCCGCGATTCTGTCACACTCCTTGACACGCTGATTGGCAATACCTGTGATGCAGGTCTTGCCATTAGCGACAGCTCCCAATATAGAAGCGGTCAAAAAGGCGTCTGTCATGGGTTCCATGTCCACACGGGGCAGTGGTTTCAAATGTCCAGGAGCTGGCCCAGTGACCGTCGTGCTTAGCTCGTCTTGCTTGACCGAGCAGCCCATTGGTCGCAGCACATCAATTGCGAATCTGGCATCGCCTTGGAGGGATGAAGAGCCAATATTTGGAATTGTGCATGTCGTTCCAGTGATAGCTGCGACGGCCAAGGGGTACGTAGCAGAGCTAGCATCACTTTCAATGATATACTCCGAAGGATTGGTGTAGGTACCTAGCGGAATGTGATAAGTGTCTGCCTCGGTCGCGGACTTTGCAACAGACACACCAAACGTCTTCATCATCGAAATAGTCATGTCGATATATGGTTGTGAAACCGGCTTCCCGCCCACCAAGCGTAAAGTGACGGGGCGTTTAGCATACGGGGCCGCCATTAGGATGGATGACACGTACTGAGAAGAAACCGTTGCAGCCAACTCGATCACGCCGCCCGGAAAGCCTGCTGTGGAATTTACCCGCAAAGGCAGGCTTTTCTCCTGTCCTAAGTACTCGATTTCCACACCGTTCAGTCGCAGTGCATCTACAAGTGGTCCGATTGGTCTGACCTTCATTCTGGCATTGCCAGTCAACACAGTTGAACATGTCTGTCGGATGGGGGAGCATAATGCCAGAACGGTTGTTAAAAATCTTGAAGCGGTGCCAGCATTGCCGATATAAAGCTCATCTTTGCTGGCACTCAGATTGCCACCCTTGCCTTCGACTTCGAGAATTTCACCAGCATCGTGCCATGAATAAGATGCTCCGCCCAGCTGACTGATGGCCGACAGCATATACTCAGTATCATCCGAATGGAGAAGGTTTTTAATCCTGCAGGGTCCAGAGCCCAATGCCGCGAGTATGAGCGCACGGTTTGAGATACTCTTCGATCCAGGAGGAGTCACTGTGACAGTGAGACCGCTGGGGACACCGGGATTGATGATAACAGATGGTGACAAAATGGTTTCGATGTCCTTGTCAGCCACAGCGCTGGCTTTTTGTTCATGAGTTTTCCCGATCTTTGACAGGAGAACTATCTTCTTTTGTTGTCCATCATTCTTCTTATCTACCGTCATCTTTTTCAGCAGAGTATCGACGGTGCACCTTTTCCCAGCAGTAAGTTTCACAACTCGTTTATCTTGCAAAGAGGTGGGAAGTCCATAGGATGCGATACATTTAGACAATCTTGACACAGCATGAGGTCTCAAGATGCCAAGATAGCGAGCTAGCTCGGCTTCCTTGATCATACCGATGGCAACCGCTTCACCGTGTAGAAGCTGCGGAGTGAGGATAGCTTCGATTGCGTGTCCAACTGAGTGTCCGAAGTTTAGTAGATTCCTCAGTCCACCTTCTCGCTCGTCCGATGAAACGACTTCGGCTTTCACTTTTGCGGAGCCAACCACAATTCGAGCCAGAATTTCTTTGATGGACGCCAGATGATCTTTGCTCTTAGAACGAATACAAGAGGTTATTTCCGCTGCATGTTGTTCTAGAAACATGAACTCATCCTCATTCCAAATGGCCGCAGTCTTGATCACCTCAGCCATTCCATTTATGAACTCACGGACTGGTAGAGTTTGGAGGAAAGCTAAATCGACATAAATTCGTTTCGGTTGCCAAAAAGAGCCAACCAAGTTTTTCCCCATCGGAGTGTCTATAGCTGTTTTGCCTCCGATAGAAGAATCTACCATGGCTAAGAGGGTTGTTGGAACTTGAACAAAACGTACTCCTCTCATGAATGTGGCAGCGACATAGCCAATCATATCACCAATGACACCACCTCCCAAAGCGATAATGACGATATCTCTTGTGCAGCTCTGCGATAGCATCCAGTCCTCGATTTCGGCCTTAGTTTCTCGGCTCTTCGATCCCTCGCCTGGTGCAATGGCGTAAGTGAGCAATCGGACCCCAGCAGCGATCTTATTTGCTTCGAAGAATGTGCGGAAGGACGGCACATATGTGTCGTGAAGGTTCGTATCGGTGATGAGAACGTATGTTGACGACCTCACTTGGCTGAGCAAATCAGTCGCGACGAAGTCTGGCCAAATGCCATACTTGGCGATGATGCTCTCCTCCCCCAAAATTGAGATCCTTTGAGGGGGTTTCACGTCTGCCGTTTCCATGACGATGATGAATATAAGCTGTCGTAGCACTTCTCGTCAGAGCCTTGAAGGGTTAAAAGGTGTCGGTTTGAGAGGTAAGTTGTAGAAAATGAACATTTGAAAGTGGGGCTTGCTAGGCACTGCCGCACTCGCAATGAGAAAAGGAATTTGCTAACTCCATACCTTAGGTACCTACTCCGTACTTCTGCATAGGTATGACTCTACTCAGTACTGAAGTGCGGGCAATCCGATAGAGGGAGGGGTCAGGGTCAGTTGCTCAATAGTAATACCCTCAATCCGATATCGGCCACGGAAGGAAAACAAGGTTTGAAGTCGGACATGGGGCAAATAACACCAAACTTCCTCAACTTTTTGGCGAAGCGAAGCCTTTCATACATTTTCTATGGTCTCTTGGCACCCTACCCTACTGGTCAGAACGGCACCTTGGATTTGTAATTACGACAACTCGGTTTCTAACCAAGGGAATAGGTTATTTTAGGCTCAAAAGTAATTGAACTCGATCATGTGCAAGTCAGAGTCCAAATAACCTGACATACCCTCATGTTTTGAGCCGGATATGCTGCAGCAATCAGGGTTCTCTCGTCGTCCTCCCAAGGACCCCGTCTCAAAGAGAGGCGGCGTCACAAGCGCCGTTTGAATGTCTGTTGAACGAGTTGCGAGGCCGATCACGGAGGTTGCGATTACAGACGTATTCAGGCCCAGGGTCTTGGATTCGCAGGATTGGCTGACCGTAGTCGTTGAAGTCATGGTTAGTTGATGTCTTTAGCTAGTTGATGATCAGCCTTGCCAGGGACTTCCTCAGCCATCAGCACGGTAAGCGTTTTTGCAGGTCGAGGGTCCCATCATGATGTGTGAGTCGTGACGTTGATGAATTTGAGTGATGAACAGGGATGTAGGTAGGTGGATACGAGTGATCTTTTCAAATTTCAAGTCAACGTGATCATTTCACCTTTATGAGAAGCATTTATGTACGGAGTACCTAGGTAGGTAGGGAGCACACTGTCACGTGCTGATGACTAATGCACCGATCCCGGTGATCTAGTAGATCATGCAGCAAGACCCCAGAAATGTCGGAGTAGGTTAGGTACCTACACGCTGACTTACAACCTACATACGTACGGAGTACACGGCTCTTTGTCAAAAGTCTCTCGCGGTCTTCGCCACAACCCCTGTCTGTTTACCTAGCATTGTAAAGCTATCAGCTGTGTTCCCGAGACGCATATAGTCGGATTACCTAGATAGAGGATATCCTCAACTTGCACGTTATTAATCCTGGCCAAAATGGCTGCTTCAATCAAGCCCATCGACGACAACAGTGTGAGTCGGTTCATGTTCTCTGTTTCAGCAACATTCGAAGCTGCACCAGTTGTACTAAAGTTGGGTAGATCAACTTACTACAGTCAGGCCAAGTCATTGTGGACCTCTGTTCAGTCGTCAAGGAGCTCATAGAGAACAGTGTCGACTCTGGTGCGAATAACATAGGTTCGTTAGGACGAAGTCAGCTTGATTCTCCTCATCTTGAAAAGGACTAGAGCTCTTGTAGCTGCTAACCTAGCAAGCGAATTTACGTCTCGGTAGACGTCCGCTTTAAGAATCAGGGCCTCGATCGTGTCGAAGTCCAGGACAATGGGCCTGGTATCCCGCCTGCTGATCATGCATTTATTGCCTTAAAGCATCACACTTCAAAATTATCCTGCTACTCAGACATCAGTTCGTTACGAACTTTTGGTTTCCGAGGTGAAGCACTGGCATCTCTCTGTGCTTTATCACATTTAACTATCACAACGTGCATAGAGTCCGATGTCCCCAAAGGCTACAGACTTTCTTTTCACACCTCAGGTAAACTTTCTAGTACTACACTTCTGGCTGCCCAGCGAGGAACAACAGTCTCGGTTGAGAATTTGTTTCATAAGCTGCCAGTGAGGCGTCGAGAGTTGGAACGCAACATCAAGAGAGAATGGCATAGGGTCATTGCTCTTTTGAACCAATATGCTTGCATCCAGACTAATCTCAAATTTTCGGTGTCGCAACAGCCCAGCAAAGGCAAACGAGTGCTACTTTTTTCCACCAACGGCAACAAGACTACTCGTGAAAATATCATAAATATATTTGGATCTAAGGCAGTCTCGTCACTCGTGCCTCTGGACATACTCCTCGAAATGGAGTCATCCAGGGCAAAGCCGACTATGCAGGGCTCGCATCTACTACACCAACCCTCCAAACAGGTTCATATCAAAGGTTTTGTCTCAAGACCGATACATGGGGAAGGAAGGCATACTCCAGATCGACAAATGTTCTTCGTGAATGGAAGGCCATGTGGCTTACCACAACTAGCCAAGACTTTTAACGAGGTATACAAATCTTACAACTACTCCCAATCTCCATTCATATTCGCCGACATCCAGCTTGACACGAACATGTATGATGTCAACGTGAGTCCGGACAAAAGAAGTGTATTACTTCACGATCAAACCTCCTTGCTGGATCATCTTCGTATCTCCATAGGAGCATTATTTGACCGTCATGACCATCGACTTCCGGCCGCTCTAATCATGAGAAGGCAGCCATCAGGACACCATGCGTCACTTTCTTCAACTTCAGCCATGACAACAACGGAAGCTATAAGTCCCAATGACGAGGAACATGCTTCAGTCACGGACCATGTGACGATCGATGGAGACGTGAACAGCAGGCTACCGCCGAGGAGCTGGGGAAAAGGGGTTCAAAATTCTTTCAGAGTGACGGCAAAACAAGACGACCGCACAGTCGGTGATGGGCATTCCTCAGGCAGCAAATGGCTGAATTATGATGCCGAATGGACAAGGTTGTCAGTCAATGGAGTTGAAGACAAGAACAAGGCTGGAGTTGAAACACGACAGAAGCGCGCCATGTCTGATGAGTCTGGTGGCAATTGTGCAAATGCGAATGACACTACATGCCACGTTCCAGGCGCCGAACCTATCAGCTCAGAGGCAAGCATACGACAAGATGGTCGTCGTGAACTGGACAGTACGAAGGAGCTGTTACGTAAAAGCTCCTGTACAGAAAGCGACGTGGAAACTTCACACGAAGATGTCGTCTCATCGACTCCTTCAAAGCGAGTATCAACGATACCCTGTGCCAAAACGTCTCGCACTTGTGTCGATATAGAAGCATATTTGGGCAAAACTTCCACCATGGATATTATACCTCCTGTAATTGACAGTGCTCTGGAACCGACTGATGATGGCCATATTTCTAAGTACAAAGTAATGAACGGGCTCACCACTTCGATTATTCACCAAAGCTCTGCAGAAGGGAGCGAAATAAAGAGACGACCTATTCAGAGTCAGAGATCGGGTCTCTGTGATCGAAAGCAACAGCAGATTGACACTATTTCTAACGCAAGAATAAGCCGGATGGATGAAGCACGAGATAAGGATGACAGGAAATTTTCCAGTCGAGCGACAATTACCGAAGCGGGTACGACGAAAGAGGCGAAAAAGAGAAGCTTCGCAAACGCACAAATCTTGCAGGTTATTTACGCGACCGATGATGAGATAGCTCTCCTCTCGCATTCTTGGGGGCAGGATTATGCCCGAAACTTCGCACATGACCCCGGTACATGCCTTACAGAATTTGGTGCTTCCGATGCCGAGTCAAAATTGTCTCTGATGATATCCAAAAATGATTTTGCAAAGATGAGGGTTGTTGGTCAATTCAATCTCGGATTCATCATAGCACTACGACCGCGATCTACAAGTATCTTGAATGATAGTCAAGACGAACTTCTGATTGTTGACCAGCATGCGTCGGATGAGAAGTTCAACTTCGAAAAGTTACAGGCCAATACGGTGGTGCAATCACAGCGGTTGGTACATCCAAAAACGCTGGTATTGACCGCTTTAGAAGAGGAGATTGTACTTCAGAATGTGCGAGCATTAGAGGCAAACGGATTCCAGGTCCAGGTCGATGTTACGGGTGCCGCCACGGTGGGAAGTCGATGTCAGCTGCTTGCATTGCCTTTGAGTCGCGAATCAACCTTTACAGTGAAGGACCTTGAAGACCTTATCTCCCTTCTCGCAGACGAGCCTGTGGGGTCGAATTACATCCCTCGACCTTCAGCTGTCCGCAAAATGCTTGCAATGAGAGCTTGTCGCAGCAGCATCATGATTGGCAAAGCCCTAACTACCAGTCAAATGTCTACTATTATCAGGCACATGGGGGAATTGGATAAACCCTGGAACTGTCCTCATGGCCGGCCCACCATGCGACACCTGTGCCGTATCCAGGCCTTGCGGGGGGCACAATGGACGGCAGACACTCTCGGTGCTGTAACAATAAAGTCCTGGGCCACGTATACAAGTTGTGCAGGTTCGAGTCGCTGAAAGAATTACAGAACATCGGTTACGGTTGTACCAGTCATTACAGCATCATAATCCGTGAGAAGACAAAAAAATGTTGAAGGAATAAGTGCACACAGGTCACATGCCAGGTCACGTGTACTCCGTGATGTGCGTGAGACGTGGAAGACCTTTTCACACCCTTCAGATCCACGGAATTGTCTAGCCATCGCCTCCGCTGCGCTCCGGGGCTGGGGGACCTCGCGTCGCTTCGGAAACGCAGTTGGGCGGGAAGTGTGATATCTGTACAATTACGATATCCACTATCGCCAGTGGAATCGGTTAAGTTACAGTGGCGTTGGTGGTCCCCAATCGGCCTTCCGCTACGCTCCGGGGCTGAGGGACCCCAATGGAAGCAGTGCTGTTGGCAGGCGAATCGGTCCAGTCACAGTGGAACTGCCAGAGGTTCAGTGGTTGAGTCCTGTGGTAGCGTTGGCGGGAAAAAACAGAAAACGAAATTGTGCGAACTGTCTGCACATATACCTGCTGGGTAGGGGGGGATGAAGTCGAATCGCCCGCCAGTAGAGGTGGTCAAGTGGACTTCCAGTGAGCTTGCCAGTGGACTTGCCAGTGGACTTGCCAGTGGAATTGCCAGTGGAATTGCCAGTGGAATTGCCAGTCGGGGAGGAAAAGTGAGGTTTGCGAAGTGGAAGTTTTGCGGATGGGATGGGCCATGCAGTTTGCGGGGCTCCACCACTGTCTTCGCTGCGTAGGTGTCCCTCGTCCCTCGAGGGGCTATACAATCACCAACTGCCCCCCCTGGACCATCCTGAACTGCCCCCCACTTTCGAAAGTCCGTAGAGCCCGGTGGCGGTTCAGATGAGTTT